>CM077152.1:46258705-46423705 GCA_039583875.1 Platanthera guangdongensis
ATACTATGACAATAGTATGAGTAGTTTTTTGGAATTGTCAATATTCAATAGACATAATGAGAATAAAATGTATGACTAGATCCGAGGAGTCTTTCCTACTTTTATGTTATGATCCCCTATAATTTTTTTTTGAATATGTGCATAATTTCCATTATTGAAATGTTTTATTGAATAGATCTTCCTATATATATAATCCTATTATATTTCTTATATATTATTATATTTATATTATATATATATTATATCTAGTAATATTAGTAATATTATAGTATATAGTTTCGAATTATAGATATAGTTCTAGGATAGAATATTTATGGGAATATGGGATAGCTCATTTATGAACGAACCATCAAAAAAAAATTTTGATCTTCGAACCCCATTGGAAAGGGCATTGAAGAAAAAATCGTCTATAGATAATTGAACTACCGCATGCCCTGGAAATGAGATGAAGTGTTCGGAAATGGTTGAAGTAGTTGAATAGGAGAATCTATAGCCTTTGGTAGATTTATCAAAGAAGAAAATGATTTTTTTGATAGTATGGATGCTTGGTTACGGAGGGACCGTTTCGTGTTTGTAGGCTGGTCCGGCCTATTGCTCTTTCCTTGTGCTTATTTCTCTTTAGGGGGTTGGTTCACAGGTACAACCTTTGTAACTTCACGGTATACCCATGGATTGGCTAGTTCCTATTTGGAAGGTTGTAATTTCTTAACGGCTGCGGTTTCTACTCCTGATAATAGTTTAGCACATTCTTTGTTGCTACTATGGGACCCTTAAGCACAAGGGGATTTCACCCGTTGGTGTCAATTAGGCGGTCTGTGGATTTTTGTTGCTCTCCATGGTGCTTTCGGGCTAATAGGTTTCATGTTATGTCAATTCAAACTTGCTCGATCTGTTCAATTGCGACCTTATAATGCAATTGCATTTTCTGCTCCAATTGCTGTTTTTGTTTCTGTATTCCTTATTTATCCACTGGGTCAATCTGGTTGGTTATTTGCACCCAATTTTGGCGTAGCAGCTATATTTCGATTCATCCTTTTCTTTCAAGGGTTTCATAATTGGACGTTGAACCCATCATATGATGGGAGTTGCTGGAGTCTTAGGCGCTGCTTTGCTGCTATGTGCTATTCATGGCGCTACCGTAGAAAATACCTTATTCAAAGATGGTGATGGTGCAAATACATTCCGTGCTTTTAACCCAACTCAAGCTGAAGAGACTTATTCAATGGTCACTGCTAACCGTTTTTGGTCCCAAATCTTTGGGGTTGCTTTTTCCAATAAACGTTGGTTACATTTCTTTATGCTATTTGTGCCAGTAACCGGTTTATGGATGAGTGCTATTGGCGTAGTCGGTCTGGCTCTGAACCTACGTGCCTATGACTTCGTTTCCCAATAAATCCGTGCAGCGGAAGATCCTGAATTTGAAACTTTCTACACCAAAAATATTCTCTTAAACGAAGGTATTCGTGCTTGGATGGCGGCTGAGGATCAGCCTCATGAAAACCTTATATTCCCATAGGAGGTTCTACCCCGTGGAAACGCTCTTTAATGGAACTTTAGCCTTAGTGGGCCGGGAATGCGAGACTTATCAATTTATCCGGTAAACTGCTTGGGGGCTCACGTAGCTCGTGCTGGTTAATTGTATTCTGGGCCGGAGCAATGAACCTATTGAAGTGGCTCATTTTCGTACCAGAGAACCCCATGTTTGCCACAAGTATTTATTTTACTTCCGAAAGGAACTAAAGGTCTGTGTACACAGAGTCGAGTGGGTGAGTTGCACTTGCATGTTCACATCATGGAATAATTGTATTTCATTGCATAATCATTGCATATAACCCGACACCCATTGTATAAGTGGTATGGGATGCTTATACAATAGGCCCTGCAAAACATCCCCTTGGTTTATAAGTTCGTGCGAGCATGCTTATAAGTTAAGGTTTTTATTCAGTAGATTTAAATATATGATTGCTAGAAAACCGACACCATATCGTATAAATTGGTATGAGACTTTTTATACGATAGGAGCCCTGCAAAAGATCCCTTGGCTTATATATTTTCATATAAGTTAAGGTTACTTTTCTTGTTCAGTCTTTTTACCATCATTCTATCTTATATACTATAGAACTGCTAGATTAGTTTTGCCAACATCTGCTTATTTGTTATTCTCCACCTTCATGTCCTCTCCTTTCCTTCTCCCTGCTCGGTGCCTAGGAGCCATGGGGGAAGGGGCGGGGGATGATAGGACTTAGTCTTTTAGACTAACGGTTTTCGAACCACATCATTTTAGGGGACCGTGGAGCCCAGCATGGAAGAGCAGCCCCAGAGGTCGGCACGCTTGGAGATGGGGCAGTTTAGTACCAGAGTTATGACAGCAGGAACTGTGAGTCTTGTTCGCTGCTAGTTGTTTTAGTTTTGCTTCCGCGATGAGAGATATATAGTGAGGACTTCATGTACTGGGCATGAGCCTAAGATTTAGTACTTTTATTATTTCTGTGGACACTCCCTTTCGTGGAGTTTATTTACTATATATGTGATTTACGTGGACTTGCTTTATTATTTTGCTACAGTTGTGATCGATTTGGCTGTCAGAATTGGCGTTTCGTAGTGATGACCTTCCCGGGCGTGAAGGTGTCACCGCAAAGCGGCGGTTCTGGGCCTAAGACCCCGGTGTTTCAAAAAAAGGGGGTCTTACAAGAAGTCATTGTCAATTAGGTCATGTAAAATGTATTTTTTCTATTATTATTATTTGCTTACAAAAACCAGAGTTACTTGCTCCTTTATGTTTGGTCTGTCTCTTCGGTATTACTGATTCAAGAGAGATTGAAGACCTCGAGTTGTGATGTTATCGTAGTCCGGGTCTCTGCGTGAGCACTTCTCCTGCATACCAACTACTTGCCCCTCTAGTGAGTTGAAGAACTCGAGCTATGATGTTGCCATAGTCTGGGTCCCTACGCGAGCTCCTCTCCCGCATACCATCTACTTACCCCCTCATGTGAGATTGAAGACCTCAAGATGTGATATTGTCATAGTTTGGGTCCCTATAAGAGCTCCTCTCCCACATACTAGCTACTTGTCCCCTCGGGTGAGATTAAATACCTTGAGTTGTAATGTTACTGTAGTTCGGGTCCCTACTTAAGCTCCTCTCTTGAAAACCAACTACTTTCCCCCCTCAAGTGAGATTGAAGACCTCGAGTTGTGATGTTGTCAAAGTCTGGGTCCCTACACGAGATCCTCTCCCACATATCAGCTAATTGCCCCCTCGAGTGAGATTGAAGACCTCAAGATATGATGTTGTCATAGTCCACATCCCTGCACGAGCTCCTCTCTTGCTTACCAGCTACTTGCCCGCTCAAGTGAGTTGGTAGTCCTAGGGCAAGGCGATGTTGAATGCCTGACATGTGCATCCAAGCGCTCTTTCTCCACATCCATTTGAGCTCTGCTCCTGGGAGGTGCCAATGATTTTTCCACCTCCAATCAAGCTCGGCTTCTGGTAGGTGTCAACGCTTTCTCCACCTCCAGTCGAGCTTGACTCATTGGAGGAGTCGATGTTTTCTACACCTCCAGTTGAGCTTGGTCCTGCGAGGTGTCGATGCTTTCACCACCTCCAGTCGAGCTCGGCTCCTGTGAGGTGTTGATGCTTTATCCACCTCCAATCAAGCTCAGAAACTGCGAGGTGTCGATGCTTTCTCCACCTCCAGTCGAGCTCGGCTCCTTTGAGGTGTTAGCACTTTCTCCACCTCTAGTAGAGCTCGGCTCCTACGAGGTATCACCGCTTTCTTCACCTCCAGTTGAGCTCGACTCCTGTGAAGTGTCGATGATTTCTCCACCTCCAGTCGAGCTTGGCTCCTACGAGGTATCAGCTCTTTCTCCACCACCAGCCAAGCTCAGCTCCTGGGAGGTATCAAAGCTTTCTCCACCTCCAGTTGAGCTCGGTTCCTATATAGTGTCGATGCTTTCTCCACCTCTGATCGAGTTCACTCCTGTAAGGTGTCGATGCTTTCTCCACCTCTAATCGAGCTCAGATCCTGCAAGGTATCGACACTTTCTCCACCTCCAATAGAGCTCAGCTCCTTGGAGGTGTCGAGGATTTCTCCACCTCCAATTGAGCCAGAATCCCGGGAGGTGTCGAAGCTTTCTCCACCTCTAGTCGAGCTCGGCTCCTGCGAGATGTTTACGCTTTCTCCACCTCCAGTTGAGCTCAACTTCTGCGAGGTGTTGATGCTTTCTCCACCAATAGTGGAGCTCGGCTCCTGGGTGGTGTCGAGGCTTTCTCCACCTCTAGTCGACCTTCATTCCTGGGAGGTGTCGATGCTTTCTCCACCTCTAGTTGAGCCCGACTCCTGCGGGGTGTCGATGCTTTCTCCACCTCCATTTGAGCACGACTCCTGAGAGGTATTGACGCTTTCTCCACCTCCAGTCAAGATCAGCTCCTGTGAGGTATCGACACTTTCTCCACCTCTAGTCATGCTTGACTCATGGGTGGTGACTACGGTTTCTCCACCTCCAATCAAGCTTGGCTCCTGGGAGGTGTCGATGCTTTCTCCACCACCATTCAAGCTCGGTTCTTGCGAGGTATCGATGTTTTCTCCGCCTCCAATGAAGCTCGGCTCCTGGAAGGTGTCGACACTTTCTCTACCTCTAGTCAAGATCGGCTCCTGGGAGGTGTCGACACTTTCTTCACCTCCAGTCAAGCTCAGCTCCTGCAAGGTGACGATGTTTTTTCCACCTCCAAACGAGCTCAGCTCTTGGGAGGTGTCGATGCTTTCTCCACCTCCAGTCGTGCTCGGCTCCTGGGACGTGTCGAGGCTTTCTCCACCTCCAATCGAGCTGGGTTCCTGTATGGTGTCGACGCTTTCTCACCCTCCAGTTGAGCCCTCATCTTAGGAGATGTTGACGCTTTCTACACCTCCAGTCGAGCACGACTTTTGGGGGGTGTCGATGCTTTCTCCACCTCCAGTCGGGCTTGTCTCCTACGAGATATGGACGCTTTATCCATCTATAATTGAGTTCGACTCCTACAAGGTGCTGACCTATTCGCCACCCTAGTTGAGCTTGTCCCCTATGAGGTGATGACCTATTCTCCACCTTTATTGAGCTTGGATCCTGAAGATGTCGACTCTTTTCTTCACCTCCAACTGAGCTCGTTCATTTTGCGAATGGCCTAGAGGCGTCAACATTTCTTCCTCCTCCAGTTGAGCTCCACTCCTAGGAAGGGGAATTATGTGGCATGTTGCAACCTGTGCCCATATATCTAAAATACGAGTTCAACATTGTTTTTTCGAGCTCATTATCCCCAAAAAAGCGGGGATTGTGTATAACCCGTAATTCATCAAGATCAAAGATGTCTAAGGACGGCTTAGAAGAACTCAACCACCTGGGGTGAGTTGAGAAGGCCTCGCCCATCTGGGGCGTGTTAAGAAGGCCTCGCCCGCATTGGGCGAGTTGAGAAGGCCTCGCCCAACTGGGGCGAGTTGAGAATGCCCTGCCCACCTAGGGCGAGTTGAGAAGGCCTCACCCACCTGGGGTGAGTTAAGAAGGCCTCTCCCACCTGTGGTGAGTTGAGAACGCCTCACCCGTCTGGGGTGAGTTAAGAAGGCCTCACCCACCAAGGGTGAGTTGAGATGGCCACGCTCACCTGGGGCAAGTTGAGAAGGCCTCTCTTTCCTGGGGAGAGTTGAGAAGGCCTCGCCCGCTTGGGGCAAGTTGAGAAGGCCTCTCCTGCTTGGGCAAGTTGAGAAGGCCTTGCTCGCTTGGGGCGAGTTGAGAAGGCCTCATCCATCCAGGGTGAGTTGAGAAGAACTCGACCACCGAGGGAGAGCTCAGTTTTCACCTCATCTTAGACCATTCAGGCCTATGAATATCATTTTGGTTGGAGCTAGAACGACTATTCGTAGCCCATACCCCCTCCCCTTGGATTTGCCTATAAATAGGACCCCAAGACAAAAGTAGAAGGGACTTTCAACCCCCTATAAAGAGTAAGTTCACAGTCAGCCTCACTTCTATCGAGCTTAGCAATGACTTTAGGAGGGGAAGTTTTTATAGACTTCTGGGTGTGCGACAGGACCTACTCGCTGCAGCACATGGGTCTTGTTTATAGGCAGTCCGGAGCTATTCTTTTGTTCGCCACCTTCTTCTCTCCAAGTCTCCCGCATGTCGACCACTAAATTAGTAATCTTTGGTCACCCCAGGTCCAAACAGCTGGGACTAATTTTCTTGGTTCCAATAGGTGCCCAATTGTTCATAGAAGCGCCACTCGACTCGCTCATCTAGTAGTTATAACTTATCCCTGACTTCGCCCGCTGATGTTGCTTTCACTATCCCTACTTGATCTTTGCTCTTTATGGAGGCAGGAAGATAACAAAATCCGACTTTTCCTAAATCCTTTTTGACGGCAGCAAGTAAAGCTAGAAGGTTAAGAAATTCTTCAGTCCCTAGTTTTTCTGCTAGAAACCATCATAATACTAAGTTTCTCAAAATATATTCCATATTGATCCTTCTATGGGCTTGGCCCCATAGGTGAAGCAAAGAAGATTTCACAAAATCTTTCTTGTTAATGGATGTTGTGTACGTGGTGTATGCGTACTTGTGTGTAAGTGTGTATTTGTGTTTTTATGAGTTTGTGTATTTGTGGATGAAATATTGTATGTGTATGTGTGAAAGTGTGTGTTTATATTTATGTGTATGTATGTGTGTGCTTATCTGCGTTTGTGTATGAATGGGGTTTTATGTATGTATGTGTGTGTGGTTTTATGTATATATATGTGTGTGTGGTTTTATGTGGATGAAAATATGATTGTGTGCGTGTGAAATTGTATGTATATGTGTGTGTGAAATTGCACTCCTGACCCCGAGATGGTAGTAATGCCACGGGAACTCCCGCTAAGCTTCAACCATCTCCAATGATTCTTGACAAACCCAAAGTGTGTTCCCTGTAACAGTAGTTATTCTTATCCTCGAAAGCAAGCCACTTCTTATTGTCCCTCACCTCGATCAGATCTTCAGTGTCAGAGCAAACTTCACACCACTCACAGAAGAGTTGTAGGGACAGTCGAGAACCATGCTCCCAGAAGAAACAAATCAATATCATAGTCCTTGTCATCCATGCTGAGGAGAACTGCCTAATCAACACTGCATAATCGAAAGATCTCCACAACCACTTTAGCAGGAGGGATCCAGAAGTCGGCCTTCAAACACCCCTTCGAGATCGCGACATAGCCTAGGGGTGAATTCTGAACATGCTCCTCCGGAACCGGGGATCCTCACTTTGATGCCTGCCAAGATACTGAAGCACTTCTGCCACACGCCCACCCGTGTTTTTTTGAATAAGATTACTTTTAAAAAAAGTCGGATTTCAATATTTCCTCAATAACATCAACATTAGCACTAACGTCTGGCGCAAGTAACAAAAATGAAATTAATGCGTGTATTTAAAGAAGTAATTTGAATTATATTTTGCTTTAATGCTTTGAGGAAGAAATATTATTTAAATAATTTTAGAGCACAAAATAAAATAAATTTAATAAAATAATAAAAGATACGATTTTATTTTATAAGAAATAAATTACAAAATATTTGATTTCAATAACGCTAGAAATTGAGGCGAAATATGAAAAACTTTTTTCCCTAAATCTACCCTAGAACATAGATCCACCCGGGAAATCGACGTCCATATGAGACGATTAAGTCTCGCAAGACTGAGTCACCCTACCTGCGACGTATTTCCCATGAAATCTCTGGGAATCTGATGTTCTTCCCGAACGAATTGTTTCCTGAACGTTCACATCAGACGATTAAGTCTCGCAAGACTTAGTCACCCTACCTGCGACGTATTTCCCATGAAATCTCTCGCAATCCGATGTTCTTCCCGAACGATTTCCTCACCCCTATCTACGGCGAATTGCGGATTCCTCTTCGGGAAATCGATGTCCACATCAGACAATTAAGTCTCGCAAGACTTAGTCACCCTACCTGCGATGTATTTCCCACGAAATCTCTCAGAATACGACGTTCTTCCCGAACGATTTCTCCACCGTTACAAAAAGATAAAAATAAAAATACAAGAGAAATAAAAAGCAAGAAAAACTCCCCAAATATTTTTAAAGGTGAAGACGAATGCAATGTAGATGTTGACATTTTTGAAGTGATCGCCCTTCATGTTGGATACTCTTTGTCGCCCTTCTTGTTCAAAAATCTCCTTTAAATCTTCGAGTTTGCCCAAGGGAGTTCTCTTAATCTCTGGAGGTGAGCCTCACTGAATTGATTCAGAGTTGTGGCTTGAGAACAAAGGAATCCATGCCAAAGTAGGAGAGAAGTCGCTCTTTAAATAAGACTCAGGAGATACCGCCGACGTTAGTACTATCGCCGGACGTTAGCTATTTTCGGAAACTTTTCTATCTTTGGAAATGGAAGAACCCGCCAACCCAACAATTCATCTCAAAACCCAGGTATTGAGATGAAGGGTGGCGGGGTACATGAACACAAAGGGGAGAAGTCTGCAGGCGGTGTGGGATTAACCCCAACCACAGGACCGCGAGGATATTCCGCCACAAGGGGGCCCACCGGGGTCAACACCCAGACCTGGAATGCGATGGGGAAGCCAAATACGCGGTCCCACACACATGTGTCCTGCTGACTAATATAATCTCAACACACCCCCGCAGCAGGACAACCCACTCTGATACCATGAAAGAACCCGCCAACCCAATAGTTCATCTCAAAACCCAGGTATTGAGATGAAGGGTGGCAGGGTACATGAACACAAAGGGGAGAAGTCTGCAGGCGGTGTGGGATTAACCCCAACCACATGACCGCGGGGATATTCCGCCACAAGGGGGCCCACCGGGGTCAACACCCAGACCTGGAACACGATGGGGAAGCCAAATACGCGGTCCCACACACATGTGTCCTGCTGGCTAATATAATCTCAACAGGAAATTAGTGTTTTTGGCAGCATTTTCTTCCAAAACTAGACCTTCTAAAAACTACCATCGGGCGGTAGTTCTATTGCCGGGCGTTAGCACTTGTTAAATCTAGCTCCGCCTAACCTTTCTTTTCCGTCACATCGATATTGTCTTTTTTGATTGATGTTACCGCTGGTGCTAGTTACTACCTCCAACATTAACTACTACCACCAACGTTAGCAAAAATTATTCCAGCATGTAGATGACGTCGTCATTTTTTCTGAATGGGGTGACATATTCCGTAATTCTTCACAGATTGAAAGTTATGACCATTTTAATATTCAGCAAACAACGCTCATCTTTTTGCAATTTCTTAAATGTACACGCCCTTAGATCACGCTCATGACAAAAGACTTGTCTCTTCATTTAATCTATGTTTGTACCTGTATAACTTGCACAACATAAACACACAAATGACTAGATCAAATATATCATGATATTTGTTATTTTCAAACTAAAAGATGTAGAACACATGCTCCAACATCCCGGTCTTCGCTTAAAGTCGAAGGGAGGCACATCAATTGTGTCAGAACATTGCACTTCGGTACCTGGAGCAAAATGACTGTTAACATAATAAGCAGTGACCGAAAAATCTGAAGACATATAGAAGTCAACCCACAACTCGAACAATTCGCGCATACGCATCACCAACACTGCAAGGAAAGCACGCTCGTGGCCCCCATCATTCAACATTGTACCCGCACACATTCCACGTAGGTACTGTACGTGGTATCGCGCCTGTGCAGATGCTGTGTAATATCTTGTAATTACTAAATCATGATTAGTGTTAAATAACGTTGATTATGTATTAATAATCATGTTGAAGAATTGAATTATCAAACGGAGCCGAATCTTAGGAAACGGAGTCCACGGTTAGACTCAAAAAGTCAAAAAACCTATAAATCGACATATTATTTGTTGAAATCAGAGTTCACAAAAAATGCGTTCAACGGAGGCGAATTTCGAGAAACTGAGTCTTCCAAAAAACTCAAAATATCAAAATCTATTAAAATAAATATTATATTGTCAAAATTGGGGAGTGAATGTAAAAAGTATAATTTGGGTAATAAAGACTCGGAATTTGGTGAAACGGAAGACGTATTCAGGTCCGAAACGTCGAAAAACGCTAGAGTAGGTATTTTGTAATTTTACGGGACATAAAAATGAACCAAAAAGACCAACAATGCGAGACAACGCCACATCTGCACCACGTGACAGCCCGGCCACGTTTTGCACATGCATTTATAAGGCTGCCCAGATGAGTGACACATGACACCATCCTAGAAGAAGTAAAGTTCAAATTGAAGTTTACTTCATTTTTTTTGCGTTTATGAGAGCTACATAACTCGGATTGAGGAGATTTTGATGGCGTTTCGATGCTCTTATAAATAGCTATCCAATGGTCTATATTTCTTACTCCATTTCCTTCAAAACTACGGGAATCTTAGAGAGAAGGTGTGAGAGAGGAGAGAGAAAGTCTCGGATCACTGCCGAACTTTCATGGAAACTCTTGGAGGGGCTTGAGAGCTAGTTTTTTTGCCTTTCTTTTGACAAAGCCTTCCTAGGTGCCGCCAAAGCGGCGCTGAAGTAATATTTTTTCGACGAGAGCGCAATTATTTGTCAGGGTGCTGCCGAATTTCTGCCGAAGTGCTGATCTTTCTAAGAGGAGGTTCAAAACTCAGATTTAGGAGCGTGAACATTGAGATTGGTGGAAAATAATGCAATACGTATATGTTATGTTAGTATTCATTAATGTTATAATTAATAGTCATTAAGAGAAAATAAAGCTAAAATTATGGTATGAATCCGTTAGCATCAAAGAATAATACCAAAATTTCTGTTAAGCATAACAAAGGGTAGAATTATGTGTATTCACGTGATAATGACATCCTGAGTTTAAATATACTTGCATGAATTTTGAAACCTTTAAATTTTATATATCAAGAATATGAAAAATGTTATTGTGCCATAACACGCATGATGCTATGCAAATGTTATTATGCGGTAACACGCATGATGCTATGTGAACGCTATTATGCGGTAACACGCATGATGCTACATAAATGCTATTGTGCTGTAACACGCACGATGCTATGCGAGTGCTGTTATGCAGTAACATGTATGATGCTACGTAAATGCTATTGTGCAGGAACAATACGATGTTATGAATAATACGATATAGCATGACAAATTGCGTATGATAAAAATAAATGAAGAATATATGAAAAAATATGCATAATCAACATACCAAGTTTTTTTTAGAAAATAAAATGTATATTCACTATCCTGCATACATATTAATGTTATGTTATTCTTTTAGGGTGGGCGAGAATGCTCATCGACCTACTTATGTTATTAGGTACCGAAGCGGATATGGCCGACCGTGAGCAGTAAGAAAGACTATTGTTATCTACTATAAAAAAGTGATGTTTCAAATGATACACTCGTATAAAATTTTGAATTATGAATCAAAATGCTGGTTAAGTTGACTCTTGCTCTAGAATGTGCAAGATCCTAACCTCATATTTATTATTCCCGCCTCGTTAATTCAAGCTAACCGGGTCAGGGTGTGACAAGTTGGTATCAGAGGGAGGTTACACGTAAAAGAACGAAACCAACAGAATATTTGAAAAATAGGATTAGACCCCATGAACATAAGTTAGTAAACCTGAGTTGGGTAGACACAATTAGGAACGAATACGATCAGTTTAATAAAGCGATGTACTTGCGAGATGGATATTTAAGTTGTTGATGTTTAGGAAAGTGGTTAGGGGTGAGCTAGTAACCCCCGGAAGGGAAGTGGTGTATAACGTTATATAGTGCAACCACGGACCTTACGCTTACCTAGCCAATGTGTATCTTAAACTAGAAAATTGCCAGCTAATTATGTAAATACAAAATAATTATGTATATGGGGATTAATTTTCTCGACTCAGAATGCCTATTCCTTTTTAGGAAATAGCTAATATTGATTCACAAGTGAATGACCATATCAATGGAGATAGTGAATAAGATAGTCACCATCCAAGGTTCCCCGTAGTACCCCACAATATGGATGTTATTACTCAACTGGCAGAAGCTCTGCAAGGAGGATCAGTCCCACTTCTAAGATCGAGATCTGATATAGCTCAAGCTGAAAGGTGGTTGGACATCTCCATGCGAATAGGTCCCTTGAAATTTTCAGACTCCATAGACCCACTCGTCGCTGAAGAGTGTCTTCGTCAAGTAGAAAGAATCTTTGAAGGAGTTGAGTGCCGAGAAGAAAAGCTGGTGACTCTTGTTGAATTTATTCTGCAAAGGGATACTGCAGCTTGGTGGGATAATCACTGATGTATCTACTTAAGGGGAAAGAAGGTATTCAACATCCTTTGGAGTGAATTCGTAAATGGATTCCGCAAGTGGTATTGACCAATGTCAGCTTGATAGAGGATGAAGGAGTAACTTGCCCAGTTAACTCAGGGGACTCTTTCTGTTACAGAATATGAGTCCAAATTTTCTTCGTTACTCAAGCATGTCCCCGATGCAGCTGGTTCACTAGACCAGCAGATGTTCATGTTGCGGCGAGGATTAAGAGATTCGATCCAAGACACTCTATCCCCTTTTGACTTCTCCGATTATGAAGCATTAATTGAGCCGGCTCGTCAAGTTGAAGAAAGGCAGAGGACAGTACGTCCATCCCAGTCAGGAGAGAAACGAAAGAGCTATGACACCAACTATCAAAATCAAATAAAGCGCCAAAATACTCCAATTCAGCCTAACCCGACATGTCCTAAATGCAATAAACAACATTGGAGCGCTTGTACTTCGAACATGAGAGACAATACCTATTTTTACTATCATTAGTCAGACCATCTTATTAGGAATTATCCAAGGAAGAAGGAATGTTGGGTCCATTGGTCCCAATGTCCTAAATTTATAAGAAGTCAAACAAGTCAATGGTATACACATAGTTGTATTTGATGTATGTTTAAGTTCATGCATGCAGGTTGGTCTATGTCATATTGATTGGACAGGAAGTTCAAGTGACATTGACAGGTGGACTCAAATAAGTTAACTATATAGACAGAAATTTGCTTAAGTCCACAGGCATTGAGTGAGACAAGCTCACTCAATGCCAAACATCAAGGCTGTTGTTGGAGAAGAAGGAAAAATGACCAAGTCCACGGGCATTGAGTGTAGTCAACTCACTCAACGCCATATAGCCAAAAGCATTGAGTCATGCAATTTTTGTCAAAGCAAAAGCAAATCTGTCAAAGAAATTCGACTAAGTCCAAAAGCTTTGAGTGAAGCCAGTTCACTCAACACCATGCTGATTTAGTCAAAGCCTTGGAAGTAAGATAGAAAATTCTGTCTAAGTATAATAGTGTTGAGTGAAGTCAGCTCACTCAACACCAAAAGGAGAAAAGCATTGAGTGTAGTCAACACACTCAACGCCTTCATACAGAGCAGAATTCTTCTAAGTCCAGAATCGTTGAGTATAGTCAACACACTCAACACCATCAGGCAGAGCAGAATTATTCTAAGTCCAAAATCATTGAGTGAAGTCAACACACTCAATGCCATCAGGCCAGAATCATTAAGTGAAGTCAACACAGTGAACGCCATCAGGCAGAACAGAATTATTCTAAGTCCAAAATCGTTGAGTGAAGCCAGTTCAGTCAACGCTCTCAACGTCATAGTTGCAGAAAAGGCTGATGATCAAGCTTAGGCAAAAAGCATTGAGTGAAGCTTATTCACTCAATGTTCTCAACGCCTGAACAAGCTAAGGAGTTGACTAAGTTAAAAGGCATTGAGTGGAGCTTACTCACTCAACGCCTAGCAGAGCTGAAAAGTTTCTAAGTCCAGATTCGTTGAGTATTGCTTATTCACTCAACGCCACTCAATGCCAAGGTTGCTGAAGAAGCAGAATACTAAGCTAAGTCTAAAAGCGTTGAGTGAAGGCCATTCACTCAACGCCTAGCAGAGCTAACAAATTTCTAAGTCCAGATTTGTTGAGTATTGCTCATTCACTCAACACACTCAACGCTTCTGGGCTTGTCTGAAATTTACTAAGTCTAGATACTGACGTCAACAAAGTCAACAAGCCAATGAATTTTAACTTCGTTATGAAAGTGCTGCTAATCGTCATTAACGTCATTGTTAGTTTGTTATTAAACCAAATTTGTTAATCTAAGGATTTAAACAGCCAGAAAAGTAGCGATATGTGGCATTCAACTCGCTGGATGACAGAATTATAAATAGAAGATGAGATCTGGATCTAAACCACTTTTTGACAGATCAATTCATTTCGAAAAAGACGAGCAGGAGTTCGTCGTCTTCGCCAGACAGTTTTGCATAAACAAAAGCTTCAATTCACCAAATCTGAAGATTTTTGAGATAGCTGAAGCAATCAACATCAGATTAAGCAAGAATAGATAATTTCTCTGAGGAAGCGGAATCAGTCAGGCAAGCCCTAACTGCAAGTTGCTTCTCGATTCAATCTAAGCCGAATCTGAAGATTATTCTCTGAATCAAAGAAGAAGAAGATATTTGTACCGGATTTTCACTGGACAGAAGGGAGGCAGAGGAAATTTAATCTGCCTTATTGGTTAGTTGATTCAAGATCGTTTTCCTCCCTTTCATTAGCAAGATCAGAATCAAGATTCTAAAGAACTTTCGACACAAGCCGTAGATCATTAAAGATCATCTTTCTTGTTGCTGAGAAGAAGATAGGGCTGAGAGTCACTCAGCTCAGGAAGAATTTGATTCAGAGAACATCATCTCTCGAATCAAATTTTTAATTAACATTCTATTTCTATTTGATCTATTCAAAGATCTGTGTATAGGCCTAGATTAAATAGGCTGTGTATAGTTTTGTGAGAACTGAATTGTAAAGCCTTAGTTATAAAGGTTGTGAGAAGGATCCTGTTTGTGGATATGTGTGAAAGGGCTGATCTCCCATCCCGTTTTGAGGGAATTTGTGCTTGTGTTAGGTGATCAGGCGATTACTGTGTCTTGGGATGTGAGCCTGTGTTGTAAGTCTCGGTGGAGAATAAATGATCCGGTGGGATCACGCTGTAATCTCTGAAGAGCCTAATTGATTGGAGAAGTGTCTTGTCTAAAATACTGTTAGAAAGGAGAAGAGGGACAATGGATGTACCCATATACTAGGTGTAAGTCCCCCCAACCTCTGCCCCGGGTCGGGCCGGAGGGGATCTTACGTGCGCAAGACGTCCACCTAGTGCTCCTTAAGGGATAATGACCCACTCTGCTAAGCACTAGTTGGCCGCCTTGCTCGGCTTGAATCACAGCATTCACATCACATCACAGAGTATTGTAGAAGTATTAACAGGAAACCACAACAAATATACATAACATTATATATTTAACAAAACCGCAAAAGTCGTAGCCACTGTTTATACATAGAGCCCGTAGGCCATACAGTACTATAACTAAGAACTCCTCTCTAACACAACTCTTCTTGCTAGTATTCACATCTCGAAACTCTAGAGACGATGGGGGTGCCTTTGCTCGAGTAGTCCTATCAGCTGGCATATCGTCCTGCAGCAAGGTCGCTATGGTGCACCATCTCCTGTGAATGGTTATTTAAATAACCGTTAGTCACAGAACTAAGTGGAAACAAATCTCCTTCCCAGATCCATATCCTAGGGACGAGCTCACACACCCAACAAAAGTAGATAGCCGAAGTATGAAAGGGTTAGCACATTTCATGAATAAGCTAGAAACAACCAAAAAGAGGTGCAACATGATATAACTAAGCTAGCAGCAGTAATATACGTCAATTATAATTTAGGCTCCACTAACACAAATGTATTCATAACTCGTGCAAACATCATAGGCATTCACAGCCGCATACACATCACATGCATTTATAGCCACGTACGCATCACAGGCATTCACAGCCGCGTACACATCGCAGATAATCACAACCGCATACACCTCGCAGGCATTCATAGCCGCGTACACATCGCAGGAATTCACAGACGCACAAAACACCCTATGTAGACATAGTATGGACCGCTATAACCAGTATGAACGGTCTGCGAAAGGGACTGACCTGCCATAATTTACCGCAAGCAATTTACATGTAATCAATCAAACAATCATGCTAATACGCATCGAGTTTGCGGTGGCCTGCCCTACTATACGTTAACCTTTAGGCAGCGACGCTCAGCTCAACTTTTGACAAGGGGCGTGGGAGCGCTTTATTTGAGGCTAAGCCCGGAGGAACACCTCAACTCCGGTTATCCCCAACTAAGGCTCAAACAACTGCTTGCCAAAACATGACCCATGCTTATAATAGGAAATTGTAGTAACGAAAATGCAGTAATTAAAACTGCTAATAATAAACATTGCATAATGAGATGTAACCATTACAAAACTGGAGTAGTACTGAAACAGAAGTATTGAACTGAAATGAACTTGATCTAGTACGAGATTGGAGTAGTACTGAATTGAAAATACTGAACTGAAATGAACTTGACCAGTACGAGACTGGAGTAGTACTAAATTGAAAGTACTAAACTAAAATGAACTTGACCAGTACATAATTGGAGAAGTACTGAATTAAAAACACTGAACTGAAATGAACTTGATCAGTATGAGACTGGAGTAGTACTGAATTGAAAGTACTGAACTGAAATAAATAAAGGAACTGGACTAGTACAAGACCGAAATAATCATAAAGAAATTGGTTAGTAGTCCAATCACTCCATTCAGGAGGCTTCAGTTATATCTCCGTTCTCAGGAGGTATTTTTAGTTCCTTCTCTGTTCTTAGGAGGCATTCACAATTTCTTCCCCGTTCTCAGGAGGTGTATTCAGTCTCTTTTCAATTTTCAAGATTTCCATGGGTTACAACCATTATTGAGATCCGATAACAATTCAGTTGCGCCCTTTTTAATCATGGCTTAATCGAATCTCGTAAGAGGGCACATTCTTCCTCGAATTTCAATCTCGAAAATTATTTCCAACACATGAGGGAAATTCTTTACCCGAAATGAGGTTGAGGATTATATTACTCGAAACTCTTATTTTCATCTTTCGAGTTCACCCAAAATGCCCACGAGTTATTTTAAGAATGTGCCGCTCAGTGGTTTCGTAAAAACCTCGAAATACTCGGAGTTGGAAAATCTTGTCTCGATAACTATCATTGATTAATCAATTAATCTTAATATTCATTATATAAGATGGTCGCGAGCTTCGATTTTCATTTTCGAAGAATTTGAGCGCATAAATTTCCGAGCGCGACCCAAGATTTCAAGAAATTGGAAAATCTTCAATTTTTATCCCAAGCTTCCCAAATTTTAATACAACCTTTAAGAGCGCCTATAAAGAGCCTAGTAATTTTTCCAAAAAATTTCGAAAAAATTTGGGTCTCCAAATTAACCAAATTATTCTTCTTTAGGCTTTTAAAAATACCAAATCAATTCCAACAATTCCCAAATTTTTTGAGTAGATTGTTCTTATTAAGAGGAACAATTTTTATGTTCAAAATATTTTTTTCTAGGAGCCCTAATTATTCTCCGAAAAATAAAACGTCCATTTTAATTATAAAATTATAATATTCACAAATATTATATAAAAAATTATAACTTTTTTTTTATATTTCTTCTTCCCCCACCCCGACTGCTTGTACAACAAACCTCCCTTACTGTGCTTCTCCGCCGCCGGCCGGAAGCCGGCCGGCCGTGACTCCGCCCCCGGTCGACTGCCCAGGGGTGGGCGCTCCCTCCGGCAGTGGTCCGGCGGCCTGCCGCCACCGGCCGCCGCCGGAGCTATATTATTTTTATATATTCGGAGGGGAGACGTTGACGGTGGCGGGGCTCTGGCCACCGGAGCTTGCATGCAATACATTGGAAAGATAGGGAGGAAGGAGAGGAGAAGTTTTCCACCTGATTTTGGGACCTTTGGGGGCTCTCAGCAAAGTTGCCATGAGAGGTGGCGGAGGTGGCGGTGGAGCTCTGTTGAGCTTTTTCCGGTGAAGCAGAGCTCCAGCAGGGGGTGGCTGTGTTCGGTTGGAGCTAGGGAGAGGATTAAGTCTCCACGGAGGCCTTGGGTGTAGTGGCTATTTATAGTAGGAGAAGCAAAGCACCTTCCTGCCCTTATCCTTCTTGGCCATGGCATCTAGAGGAAGAAGATGAGTTAGGTTAACCTAACCCTGGTAAGGTGGGTCGAGGTGGCTACATTCTATTGGCTGGTCGTACCCCTAGTGGCTAGGTTAGGGGTTAATTCTAAAAGGCATGAGGGAAAAGCATATTACGACCAATGAGAGAGAGAGAGAGAGAGAGAGAGAGAGAGAGAGAGAGAATGGGAGCAAGGATTGGTTCAACCAATCAAATTGGAGCAGCTGACAGTGCTCTATTAGAGTCACATGGTCTCATCTTGTGTCATAACTTAGGTGGGCTTGGGTTTTGTAATTGAGAAAGAGAAGGAGAGAGGCTCTCTCTCCCTCTTAGGTTGGCCCAAAGCCCACACAACTTGCTTATCATTTTTGCTGGAATATAAAGCCCAAGTAGGACTATGGTTGGACCCAAGGGTGGTTTACATGAATGGCCTCAAGTGAGTTTGACTTGAGCCTAAGAATTTCTTTATGAAAATTCATTTTTTGGGAGGTTTGATCAAGTCATCTATGGGGTGGGTCCCCCATGCTGGTCAAAGTCAAAGTAGGTCCAAGACATCGGGAGTTGGGTCAAAGTTGGGGTGATACGTCATAATTTGTGTGTGCACACTTTTCGGTGCACGATTATGGTTGATTTGACCATAGTTTGACCACCTGTCATCGAAACTGACCGGGACCAATTCCGTTGACTTTATATTTACCATACGAATCCAATGTCACTAATCTGGGTTGAATCGGAGTTCGTTTGCTAAGTATTCAAAATCTGCGCGTCGCGACGCGCTAAATTGGTCAAACACTCATAATCATCGTTAGGTTTCGAATCGTGACGCAATGAGTTCCGATGCGTTGGTATTGACTATACAAAGTCATATGAACTGACAGAACTCAAATCAGAGTTCTCTATGTCAATATCCAAAAATCTCATTTTCGCGACGTTCTACGGGGAACAACCATATCCATCATACGACCTCGAAATTTTACGGAACGAGTTCGAACACACTTGTATTGAATATATGAGACCACAAGAACTGACAAAACTCAAATCAGAGTTCTCTAGCTCGATATTCAAAAATCTCATATTCGCGACGTTCTAGGGGAACGGTCATATCCATCATACGACCTCGAAATTCTACAGAACGAGTTCCAACGCACTCGTATTGACTATACGAGCCCACAGGAACTGGCAGAACTCAAATCGGAGTTCCCTAGCTCTATATCCTGCCTAGGGTTGCCTCCTACCGAGTAACGGGTATAGATTTGAGTCTCTTTTATTGCGCACAATAGGGTTCCGGTTGCCCAAAAAAAGTCGGGATGTTATAATCCAATAAAAATAAAAGGATTTTAGTCCCTGAAAATTTGCTTAAAGTAGGGGAAAAGTAATACCTAGGGAAAGAGCTCTAGGTGCTTTTCTCGGACGAGTGCTCCAGATTCCCACGTATACTCGTCTCATCCGCAATTCGATCACAAAATCTTGACCATTGGAATGGTCTTGTTGCACAGATTATTTACTTTATAATCTACTATGCTGACTGCTTAAAGCTGGATGGATCTATCTGACAACAGCTGTAATGGCGGTGTAGAAAGGTGTTGTTCTGGTTGCCGGATGACTCGTCTCAAGGATGAGACATGAAACACATTATAGAGATTTCCCAAATCTGGGGGAAGGGCTAATCGATAGGCAACAGGGTCAACACGCTCTATTACCTGATAGGGGCCCAAGTAGCAGGGATCTAGCTTTTTCTGATTCCTCAACCGGAAGACATAATGCATGGGCTTGATTTTTAAGAACACCATTTCTCCCACGCCAAATTCCACCAGTCGATGTTGTGCATCATAATATTTGGCCTGTCGGCTCTGTTCTTCCCACATTTGCTCTTGGATTAGTCGTACTACTGCCGTAGTATCATCATTATAAGCCACTCCCAAGGCTTCCGGGTCCTCATCTTGAGCCCAAGTTAGCGGAGTTCTACAACGCCTTCCATACAAAGTCTCATACGGTGCCCTCTTAATGCTGGCCTAATAGCTGTTATTATAATAAAACCTGACTAAAGCTAGCAGCTGTTCCCATAGCTCGATGTGCTCTACTATGTAAAGTAGGAGTAGATCCTCCATCGTCGGGTTTATCCCTTCCGTCTGCCCATGTGTCTAAGGGAGGAAGGCAGTGCTAAAGGCCAACTTGGTCCCTAAGTAGGCATGCACCCGCCTCCACTCCTTTGTTGTGAAACATCCATCACGATCTGACACAATGGACTTTGGCACTCCGTGGAGCCGGCCCGCTTAATCTATGAACAATCTGGCAAGAACGTCAACTCCGTTACCATGTCAGATTGGAATGAACCGTGCTACCTTGGTAAGTCGATCCATGACAACCCATCTAGAGTTGTTTCCAGCACGGGATTGAGGTAAGCTGTTGTCAAAGTCCATGAAAATATCCTCAAATTTCTATTTTAAACTATATCAGGCCTCCAGGATTGCGGCATTCAACTTTAACACTGGGACAGGTTTGACACTGGGTCATGAAGTTAGTGACGTCTCTTTTCATTCCTAGCCAGTAAATGGTCCTGCGCAGATCAACATACTTCTTAAGCACACTAGAGTGAATAGAATATCTTAACTGGTGCACTCTCAAAGAATCTCATCTCAAATTCCTTTGATGGAGGGAATAAATATGCGGTGCCTAGACTGCAAGATTCCATCGTATAGATTGAACTCCTCTTGTGCTCCATCTTGTAAGGACTAGATGATCGGGACCACTTCCGGATCGACCTTCTTGGCCTCTCGTATTCGATTTCGGATGTCGCACTGTATTTCCATCCAGTATAACTGGGACTGGTACTCTTCCGGATCCCTACGAGCAACAAGAGTAATCTTCATGTCTAATAAAGACAAACAATTCCCTCGGAATCTGCTCCATCCAGCTATCAGCTATCGAGGGTTGTCGGCTTAACACGTTAGCAACTTTATTAGCCTCCTCGGGGAGTTACTCGAGAGCAAAATCATAAACACTTAAAAGAAATTCCAACCATCGGCACAGCCGGAGGTTCATCTCTTTCTGAGTAAAGATGTATTTGTGACTCTTATGGTCAGAGAGGGTCACACATCTTACTCCATACAAGTAATGACTCCAGATCTTGAGGGCGAAAATAACGGCGCCCAACTCTAGATTGTGGGTAGCGTAATTCAGCTCGTGCGGCTTTGGCTGGCGCGACGTGCATGCTGCTACCTTGTCATGCTGCATCAGAACAACTCTCAATCCTTTCAGGGAGGCATTCAATATAGATCTGGAATCCTTCGATTCCCGAGGGGATCGTAAGGATTGAGGCAGAAGTTAGTCGCTTTTTAACTCAATGAACGCAGTCTCACATTCCGGCGTCCATCGAAATACGTCTTTTCTTGTAAGAGCTGTAATGAGTAACACAATCTTTGAAAATTTTTCCCCGAATTTCCTGTAATACCAAGCATGACCAAACAAACTTTGAATATCAGTTGTCGTCTTGAGTGGAGGCCAGTTCTGAGCTGCTTGGACTTTGGCTTGCACTCGACACAACGTCGAGATACACTCGACGACATTCGACTCAACTGCATCGACACATTGTTGACGTACCAGCGTCGAGTAGAACTTGACGTTGCGTCGATTTCTACTCGATGTAGCGCTGATAAAGCACTTACTTCGACATTGAGCTTGGTTGCATTGACATCAAGTCGATGTGCGTCGATACGCACTCGACGCAACTCGTCAGAATTCTTTAGGTCATAGATTTGGTTCCTTTATCATATCCCACATGAGTGAGGCCAACACAATCTTTCACCCAATTTCTCCAAACACTCTTATGTGCGACCCTATAGACTCATATCATGTTGGCAGTGACACTAACTGCTTGATTGATTTGTGATCACCTTGGAAACACCAACCACTTAGGACCTATTTATATTTTCACGGGAGAAAGGTGTGTTATGTGCACCAAAAATTTTTTCCGCCCACTCTCTCTCTCTCTTTCGCTCTCTCTGGGCTTGTCTTTCAGTCAGTGGCAATAGCGCCTCTCTAAATCTTGTCAATTGGAATCTCCATTCCAAGATCGCCTCAGACGACCATGAACAAAATGCCAAATAAATTAGACAGTTTTGAAAAGTTACCATCAGTATTCACTGCTCAATTGATATATAAATCAGTATAAATTTATTACATGTTTTACAAATATTATTGTATAGAAAAAAAACAGGACTCTCAATCTCCCAAAGTGTTATTTTTTCTACTTTCATTGACTATATGCGCGCTCAACCGCCTTGTGAGCTAAGACGGTTCGAAAAAATCCGGTCCGACCGGGGCATCGAGTTAGTCCGCAACAGTTTGGCGCTGTCTGTGGGAAAGCAATTCCTAACATCATGCGAAAGAATTAGATCGGCAACTCAGCCGCCTCCAAGTCCTGCTCCAAATGGTAAAAGTAGGCGCCCGCGCCGCTGAAAGATTCATCCTCGGAGGGCTCACCAAACCAGCACGCACCCACTCCCTAGTGAGCGTGCCAAAAGAGGCAATGGCTACATACGCAGCTGTAGACACTCTCGAGAGACGCGTCCACCAGATAGAGGAGCAGCAGATCGAAATGTTCATTCTACTCAAAAGTTTAGCAGCACCAGTCATTCCCTTGCCACAGCCGAATTGTCGCCCAACCCAAGAAGTTCTACAACAAGAAGAACAAGCCCTCGTAAGACATGGAGAGCAGCGTCAAGTTAGGCGCCGTGGAGACAACCGCCGCCGTGACCCTCAGGGGACTGGGGGGCAACATCCACTTCAAGAATATCCTTCTTTGAGCACCACCCGCACAAGCATGATGTGCACGGTTCAGAATGATCCGGCATCCCTCCAACCAAGAAATCATCAGCCTTTCAAGCAGGCTGACTTACAACCTCTAGGAGAACTCTCCGCATCAACTATACGTTGCCCACATAAGGAGTACGATATAGAGAAGGAGTTCTCGAGCACAAATAGCTCCCCCGCTCCCGTGGCCCCATTCCAGGAGATGCAGGGTCACCACCTCGCCGGTTCACATTACGAGAGGAATCCCGGAACCAAGATGACACTCGATACCCCAGCCACGAAGCTAGGACCGAGCAAACGTCTGCCTAACTATAGCTCATTTGACTCCCGGACAGAGTCGGACCCGGAAGACGACGTTGAAATCCACAATTTCAGCGGAACCGACAACCTGCAGACACACGTAGAGTATTTCGAAGCTATCATGCACGCTCGCAACGCTTCAGACCAATTCATGGTCCAGACATTTCCAACAACATTGAAAGGGGAAGCTCGGGCCTGGGTTCGTTCTCTATGGGAGGAAAGGATAAGTAGCTACACTGAACTCGCGGGCCTCTTCATCAAAAGGTTCACCACGATCAGAAAGCCCTCACTGGAAGGTCCAAGTTCGGGTAGGGTTCAGAAGAGGAAGCTAGGGAGTGGTGGATACCTCGAGCACAAGAGAAACTGCGGCGAGAAAAAGCGGCGCCAACTTGCGGCACTCAACGCCCCTCAAAGTAAGATCTTTGAAGCAATTCGTGATTTTTCGGCCTTGCACAGGCCCAGACCGCTAGCTCCCGGTCGAGGAGATTTGTCAAAATACTGCGAATACTACCAGGTACCAGGTCACAACACCAATGGATGCAATCGGCTGAAGGAAGAAATCCAGCGACTAACCAGTCTAGGGGCGGTTGATTAATTTTTATCAAAAAAGAGATCACCTCCAAGTCAGAGCATGAGGTGTATAACCATCAGAATTGGCAAAACATCCACCGAATTGATCCAGATCCTTATGGACATGGAGGTTGTCGTTAATGTGTTGTTTCTACCCACATTAATCCAACTCAAGCTCACCACGGGAAGCCTCGAACTAGCATCCGCCAGCGCACGTGTTTCAGTGGATGCTCCTGTACCAATCATGGGCACCATCACTATCCTAGTCACTATTGAGAAGCATCTCGGCAAGCACACTATGATGTACAGTTTGTAGTCATCCAAGCTGATTCAGACTACACCACAATACTCCAATGGTCACTCGTGGACATCTTCCAATCCCATTTCCGCCACTTCCATCCTTAAGCCATCCCCTTTTCCGCTCATTTACTTGTTTGAAGTTGTAAAAGCCGCATGCTCGGGCTAGCAAGAATAATCTTTTTGTTATTTTATTAATACAATAGTTTGGCCAGGCTGAGTCATGCACCCAGATTGAGCATCTACGTCTCCGACAGCCAGATTGAGTACTTACATTCTCCGACGTCATCTGTCATGCCATCGTCAGGGCCTGCCCCACTTGCGATTGCACCCGGATTGAACACTTACAATCTCCGGCACCCGGATTGAGCACCTGCATTCTCCGACAGACGGATTGAGTACTTACATTCTACGACGTCACTCTTCATGCCATCGTCAGGGCATGCCCCCCTCGCGATTGCAACCGGATTGAGCACTTACGTTCTCCGGCACCCGGATTGAGCACTTACGTTCTCCGGCACCCGGATTGAGCACTTACGTTCTCAGGCACCCGGATTAAACACCTACGTTCTCCGACGGTCGGATTGAGTACTTACATTCTCCGACGTCACTCTTCATGCCATCGTCAGGGACTGCCCCCCTCGCGATTGCACCCGGATTGAGCACTTACGTTCTCCGGCACCCGGATTGAGCACCTACGTTCTCCGACGGTCGGATTGAGTAATTACATTCTCCGACGCCACTCTTCATGCCATCGTCAGGGCCTGTCTCCCTCGCGATTGCACCCGGATTGAGCACTTACGTTCTCCGGCACCCGGATTGAGCACTTACGTTCTCCGGCACCCGGATTGAGCACCTACGTTCTCTGACGGTCGGATTGAGTACTTACTGTAATGCCCCCACTCGTCACGTGGCATATAATGGTGGGTCTGGCCGGGGCCCCACGCCATATGTCACAGACAAGCGACGGAATTACTAGTGGAAATCAAAATCTACTCGCATCCTAACTCAATACATTCTAGCGCAGCATTTTAAGTTACCATGAACTCAATTCAAAGAATCTCCACTACGATATAAATGCCACATTTATATCAACACCAGGAATGTATACAACTCACACACACTAGCCTTAAGGCCTTACATGTTTCTCTTTACACAAATATATTTTCGTACATCGGCACGCAGGACGTCCACACATGAAATCCAAATACGCTTCATACGGCCTTCAAGGGCCTTTAGCAGCAGTCTATCTATTCCACTTATTTCATTTCAAGCAGCACCACCTGCAAACATATATCCACCCAAGAGCGGCAAACAAATTAACGGTCAGCTTTAGCTGACCACTTATAACGACCCTACCCCTTTCCCGGGGTAGTGGTTCCTACACTGTATGCATTGCCATCACAAGCTATCAATCTACCAAGCACAAACATATCACAAATGCCGGTATTCACCATACACTTCGTGTACTTAGGGAATGTTGAAGTATTAGACCGGGCGGCTTAGCGGTCTGATCCAGCGGTTTGTTGACCGAGCGGTCTGGCGGTCTCTCTGAAGCCTGGAGACCGGGCGGTCTATCGGTCTACCTCTGCGGCCTGTTCTATCCTGCTGGAGTTGCCGAGCGGTTAACCCATCTGTCTAACCGCGCGGCCTGTGCGGTCTCTATTATTCTAGCCGCTCAGTACTGTAAATGTTTAGTCCCACATTGTTTGTACACTCTCTTTCTTATCTCCTCCATTCTATATAAGGGAGGTCATACCTTTGTAAATGATATCTTTTTTGGATAATAAAATTTCAATTATTCAAAAGTTTATTCGCTTGTTCTCTACTTTTCGCTTCTTTTCGCTACTTTCTAACATGGTATCAGAAGACACGGTCATTTCCTCCTGATTCTGTGCGCTCTCTGTTGTTCGCGGCTTGTTTTTTGCGTTCTGCGACTTGATTCGCGGCTTGCCTTCTCTTCTGTCCGCGCGGCTTGTTTCTATCCGCGCGGCTTGTTTCTGTCCGCTGCCCTGTTCGCGCGGCTTGCTTCTTCTTGGTTCTCTTCTCCTACTGCTCTTTGTCGCAGCGACCTGTTTCCTTGTCGCCGCGCTCCTTGTTCTTTCCTGCCGCTCCGACTTCCTAGTCGTTGCGGTCTGTCTCTGTCCGCGTGTGTTGTCTCTCTACTCGCGGTTTGCTGCTGTGATCTGCCTGACCGTGCGGGTTGTTCCTTTCTCACCCGCATCTTGGTCGCGGTCACTTGCTCTTCTCCTCTCTTCTGTTCGCTCGACCTTTTCAGTCCGCGCGACCTCTTCCCCGCTGTGCCTTTGACCGCTTTCTAGCAGCTGCTGTGATCTGCCTGACCGTGCGGGTTGTACCTTTCTTACCCACATCTTGGTCGCGGTCACCTGCTCTTCTCCTCTCTTCTGTTCGCTCGGCCTTTTCAGTCCGCGCGACCTCTTCCCCGCTGTGCCTTTGCCTCTTTCTAGCCGCTACTGTTCGCGCGGCTTCTTCTGTTTTCTAACCACTACTGATCGCGCGGCTTCTTCTGCTTGCCGGGTTCTATGACTACCTCCGGTCTCACCACTACTCCTGCAACTCCTTCTCCTCCTCCTCCTTCGGGCAACCTTGGTACCCTTTCCAAGCTTGTTGGCTCCAACTATCCCGATTGGAGCGTTTCTTTCACCTTTCTCCTTCGTTCTCAACGCAAGCGTCATCACCTCACCGATGACCCTCCTCCTCGCACCTCTCCTGAGTTTGATGACTGGGATGCGAGTGATGCTCTTGTTCGCACCTGGCTGGCCAACAACCTTTCTGATGAGTGCCTTCCCGTCATTCGCCATGATGAGACAGTCAAGGCCGCCTGGCTTCACCTCGCTGCTCTCTATTCTAAGGGGGGCCAGACGTCCCGCATTTATACTCTCTATGCGGACCTCTTCGCCCGCCCTTCCATGTCACCGGCTGCGACTTATCAGCAGGTTCAGGCTCTTGGTGCTGAAATCCTCCAGAATCGCCCCTTCTCCGCGGACTTGGCCGACCAGCACAAACACTTCCAGGAACTCCTGGTTGTTTGTTATCTTCTTCGTCTTCCCGACTCTTATGATATGATCCGCCAGCAGATCTTGGGTGAGGCGGAATCTCCTACTTTGGATGCCACTGCGGCTCGCATTGCCGCTGTTACTTCGCTCCTCCAGCGGCCTCTGTTGGCCTCCCCCCCTTCCCAGGACTCCTTTGCTCACCAAGCTCAGAGGGGGGGCCCTAGTGGCCGTGGCTCCTCTGGCGGACGGGGTTCCTCCCGGTTCCTCTGCTCTCACTGTGGTCGTACTGGCCATACTGTTGACCGCTGCTGGCAGAAACATCCTCATCTTCGCCCTTCCGGTGATGCTCCTTCTTCGGCCTCTGCCTCTTCTAGGCCGTCTGCCTCTGTGGCCACGACGTCAGGTAGTGCCCACGTCGTTACCCAAGGTAAATGGCTGATTGACTCCGGTGCCACCAATCATATGACGGGCAACCCTCATTGCTTCTCCCGTCTTGAGACCCATGACCGCTTACCCCCAGTTCGTGTGGCGGATGGTTCCCCGTCCCCGGTTCATGGGACGGGCATGGTTCAACTCACTCCATCGCTTTGCTTGGAGGATACCCTCTATGTCCCGAAGTTCCCGTGTAATTTGTTATCAGTTACTACTTTATGCCGGCAACTTCAGTGCTCCGTCTTATTCACTCCCACTACTTGTTCTTTTCAGGACCCGAGGACCCAGCGGACGATTGCTACTGGGACTGAGAGCGGCGGCCTCTACTTCCTCGACGATGTTTCCACTCTCTCTGCCTACTCCTCCTCCACCGATCTCCTTCAGTGGCATCTTCGTCTTGGACATCCTCCTCCTCGGCTTATTCGTCAGCTTCTGCCCCACTTACCTCCTGCCAGTTCTCCGCTCAACTGTGATGCATGTCAGCTTGGCAAACATCATCGCTCCTCCTTCCCACCGAAGCAAGGTTGTGGCTCCTCTCGCATTTTTGATCTTATTCATTCTGATGTATGGGGTCCTGCTCCTACCCTCACAGTTGGTCGGGGCAGTTCCTATTTTGTCACTTTTATCGATGATTTTACTCGATGTACCTGGGTGTATCTATTAAAAGATCGCTCTGAACTATTTTTTGTTTGGCAATCCTTTTACTTTATGATTAAGACTCAATTTGCTATTTCTATTAAAGTCTTACGTTCTGATAATGCCAAGGAGTATCTGACTCATGAGTTCTCCGCGTTCTTTCACAAACATGGCCTCCTTCATCAAACGACTTGTGTTTACACCTCCCAGCAGAATGGGGTGGCGGAGCGTAAAAACCGTCACCTGCTTGATGTTGCGCGTACTCTCATGACGCAGATGCACGTCCCTCGCTCCTACTGGGGCTACGCTGTGCTCCTCGCCTGCTATCTCATCAATCGCCTTCCCTCCGCGGTTCTCCACGGCCAGACTCCCTTCTCCCTTATCTACCCCCACCAGGAACCTTTTCCTCTTCCTCTCCGTGTCTTTGGCTGTACGGCCTTTGTTCACACTCCCTCCTCTACCCGCGACAAGCTTTCCCCCCGTTCCACCAAGTGTGTCTTTTTGGGGTACTCTACCACTCAAAAAGGCTATTGCTGCTTTGACCCCCTTCTCCGCAAGCAGTTTGTCTCCGCAGATGTGACTTTTTTCGAAAATGCTTCCTATTTCTCTCCTTCCTCTTCTCTTCCTTCTCTTCCTTCTGATATCTCCGTTCCTTCCACACCTCTCCACGTTTTCCCACCTTCGTCTCCTCCTCCACCCACTCCTTCCCAGTCCGTCTCCCCACCCACCCCTCCTCCCTCCTCTCCGCTGCCGTCTCTCTCTAGTCCCGGGCCAGCCTTCTCCGCCACGGACGCTCCGGTCGCTGACGCTCCCGTCGCCGACGCTCCCGTTGACCTGGATGTTCCTATTGCCCTTCGCAAAGGGGTGCGGGCGTGTACTCAACACCCGCTCACGGCTGTTGTTTCCTATGATCAGCTTTCTCCTTCTCGCAGGTGTTTTTCCTTGGCCATCTCTGCTACTTCTACTCCCCGTACCAACCAGGAGGCTCTCGCTCTCCCTCATTGGAAGTCTGCCATGGATGAGGAGATGGCTACTCTTACTGAACGGGGTACCTGGACCCTGGTTCCTCCTCCCGTGGGCACTGATGTGGTTGGCTGTCGCTGGGTCTTCGTTGTGAAGTTTCGCCCCGACGGCACTGTGGATCGCTACAAAGCCCGGCTGGTGGCCAAGGGCTTTACTCAGACTAATGGCGTTGATTACTTTGATACCTTCTCTCCGGTTGCTCGCCTCAGCACCATCCGGGTTCTCTTTTCTGTGGCTGTTAACCGGGCTTGGGCTATTTCCCAGCTTGATGTGAAGAATGCCTTTCTCTATGGCGATCTTCAGGAGGACGTCTATATGGAGCAACCTCCTGGGTATGTTGCTCAGGGGGAGACACGTGTCTGTCATTTGAAGAAGGCCATTTATGGCCTAAAGCAGAGCCCTCGGGCATGGTTCGACAAATTCAGTGGTATTGTGGCTACCATCGGCTTTCAAAGGAGTTCGGCCGATCACTCCTTATTCATTCGCAAAACGGCCTCGGGACTGGTGGTTTTGGCCGTATATGTGGATGATATTCTCCTTACTGGCGATGACCGAGATGGGGTGGACTTGACGAAGAAGCACCTCCGTCAGTACTTGGTCACGAAGGATATGGGCTCCCCAAAATACTTTTTGGGCATAGAAATCTCTCGGAAACTTGACTCCTTGGTTCTCTCTCAACGGAAGTATGCCCTTGATCTTCTACGAGAAGCAGGATTGACAGGTGCCAAACCAGCTCGTTTTCCCATGGCTGTTGGAGAAGACAAAACGTGGACGGATGATTCGCCTCTTCTACCTGATGTCACACGGTACAGACGTTTGGTAGGCAAACTCATCTATCTCACGGTGACTAGACCCGACATCGCCTACGCTGTAGGCAAGGTCAGTCAGTTTATGCAAGCTCCCAGGGAGTGCCATCTTCAGTCCGCCCTGAAGATTTTAGAGTATATCAAAGCAGCACCGGGCAGAGGGTTACTCTTTCAGAAGAATGGCCACCTGAGGGTTGAGGCCTACTCAGATTCAAGTTACGCGGATGACAAAGGCGATCGTAAATCCACGTCAGGTTTTTGTACCTTTGTTGGAGGTAATCTCGTGAGTTGGAAGAGCAAGAAACAGTCTGTTGTTTCCAGATCCAGTGCCGAAGCAGAATACCGGAGTATGGCGTCAACCACGTGTGAGTTAAAGTGGTTGCGGGCTCTCATGCTTGACCTGGGCGAGGTATATGACTGTCCTCTCCCTATGTTCTGTGACAACAAGGCCGCTATACACATATCCAGAAATCCGGTCTTCCATGAGAGAACAAAGCATATAGAGGTTGACTGTCACTTCATTCGGGAAGAGATTTTGAAGAAACAGATTTGTACTCCTTTTGTCACCTCTGACAAGGAGTTGGCAGATATCTTCACCAAGCCGGTTTCTACTTCCTTCTTCCGCATTTGTGACAAGCTGGGCATGATTGATATCTATGCTCCAGCTTGAGGGGGAGTGTTGAAGTATTAGACCGGGCGGCTTAGCGGTCTGATCCAGCGGTTTGTTGACCGAGCGGTCTGGCGGTCTCTCTGAAGCCTGGAGACCGGGCGGTCTATCGGTCTACCTCTGCGGCCTGTTCTATCCTGCTGGAGTTGCCGAGCGGTTAACCCATCTGTCTAACCGCGCGGCCTGTGCGGTCTCTATTATTCTAGCCGCTCAGTACTGTAAATGTTTAGTCCCACATTGTTTGTACACTCTCTTTCTTATCTCCTCCATTCTATATAAGGGAGGTCATACCTTTGTAAATGATATCTTTTTTGGATAATAAAATTTCAATTATTCAAAAGTTTATTCGCTTGTTCTCTACTTTTCGCTTCTTTTCGCTACTTTCTAACAGGGAACCTTATTAGTGTACCAGATATACCAGTCGTACACCATTGATCCAAGGCCCTTCACTTATTGGTTGGCAGGTTCCATCCTAGTCCACCAATCTCCTTGTTAGTGACACTCCGTCCATACCACTCAAAGGTACTACCTCACGACATCCACAAACAACCATAGCAGATCGACCCACACCATGTGGTGTAGCAGCCAGGTCTATCGTGGCTCCCCCGACATTACTACCCATCGACCCCTCACCTATTTCCGATCGACCCACACTATGTGGTGCAGCACGTAGGGTCCACCTCACTTCGATCGCCGAAAGCTTTTCTCTTGCTCTCGACGTACCCGCCTCGTTGCTTGCACTCTTCAAGAAAACAAGAAACAAGGGATCAGTCTCCAATCTCAAGACTTAAACAGTAGGTGTAGTACCCCCCCCCCCCCCCCCCAACCTTTTGCCCGGGTCGGGCCGGAGGGGTACTACTGGCCCAAGACGTCCACCCAGGGTCTCATAGGGGAAACAATCCACCCTATTCAAGCACTAGATGGCCGTCTTGAGTTGTTCGAATCGTAACATTCACAACCCATCAGAATATAGCGGAAGCATTAACAGGAAACCACTACATATATATATAACATATCATATTAATACAGAGGTTCTAGGGCCGAAGCCTTAGGCGTTTATAAAAGCCCGTGGGCTATACATGTACTACATAAGTCTCTCACACACTCTCTTCTAAACTGCTCGGCGGTACTCACGTCTCTAAACACCGGAGACGGCGGGGGTGCATCTGCTCGAGTAGGCCTAGCTGCTGGCGTAATCTCCTGCGGCAGCGGGTCACTACGGTGCTCCACCTCCTGTGAATGGTTAATCAAATAAATGTTAGTCACAGAGCTAAGTGGAAACAAATCTCCTCCCCGGATCCACATCCTGGGGACGAGCACGCACCCACCCAACAAAAGTAAATAGCCGAAGCAAGAGAGGGTTATCATAACATTTCATATATGAACAACTAGGAGCAATTATAAAAGAGTGTAGTATAACCGGAAAAACAGCAATAACATAAAACGGTTATAGCAAGGCTCTACTAGCTCATCAGCACAACATGTTTTCATATCTTGAATTCTATCGCAAGCATTCACAGCCGCGCACACAACCGCAGGCATTCATAGCCGCGCACACAAACCGCAGGCATTCATAGCCGCGCACACCAACCGCAGGCATTCATAGCCGCGCACACCAACCGCAGACATTCATAGCCGCGCACACCAACCGCAGGAATTCATAGCCGCGCACACCAACCGCAGGCATTCATAGCCGCGCACACAAACCGCAGGCATTCATAGCCGCGCACACCAACCGCAGGCATTCATAGCCGCGCACACAAACCCTATGTCGACATAGTTTTGACCGCTTCTGTTCCAGCAGGGTAGCGAGCCCCGCGGGCCTCACCGATGTGGCCGTCAGTGACAGTGGCCAGTCCTGCCACTTCTGGGGGTGATCGTACCGCACAACCCCAGGCCCTCACGTACAACCTTGTGTACTCTTGGATGTGAGCGACATCAGGCGAATCATTTTGGCCGACCAGCGGAGGAAAACCCGACGGGGAATATAACGGCCGGTCACCCGTGGTACTCATCTCCCTGTCGCCTTGAGTCGTCAACCTTGCCGCACCGGTACGAACGGTCTGCGGGAGGGACTGACCCGCCACCATTTCACCGCAAGCAATTTACAATCAATCAAACAATTGCAAACAATATAACATCGGGTCTACGACGGCCTGCCTTACTAGGCTTACACTTCGGGCATCAGCACTTTGCTCTACTTTCGACAAGGAGCGTGGGAGCGCTTTATTTGGGGCTAGACCTGGAGGACTACCTCAACTCCGGTTATCCCCAACTAAGGCTCAACCTAACCAACAACTGCTCGTCAGAGCAGGACCCGGGAATATAAAAGTAAATTGCGATAAGATCAAGTGCGGTGGTTATGCTGCTTATTTAAAGTGCTGGAAAGAAATGTGACCAGTACAAGACTGGAGTAGTATTGAAATAAGCTTGACCAGTACGAGACTGGAGTACTACTGAAATGAAAGTAATGAAATAATCTTGACCAGTACGAGACTGGAGTAGTACTGAATTGAAAGTACTGAACTGAAAATAATAAAGGAACTGGACCAGTGCAAAACTGGAATAATCATAAAGAAAATGGTTAGTAGTCCAATCACTCCATATAGGAGGCTTCAGTTCCATCTTCGTTCTCAGGAGAGATTTTTCAGTTCCATCTACATACAGGAGAGATTTAGTTTCATCTCCATCCAGGAGGCACATTCAGTTCCATCTCCAGCCAGGAGAGATTCAGTTCCATCTTAGTTTTTAAAGGCTTCCTTGGGTTACACCCTTTATTAAGATCAGATTATATGTTGGTTGCGTCTTATTAACCACGGCTTAATCGGATTGGGGCTTATCAGGAGTTATACTTTCATTATTCGTCAAGAATAATTCATAACTCACCACTCGTGCTCTCATCTTCCGAGCGTGCCCAAATCACCCGAGAGTCGAGGCGCTCGACAGTTTTCATGAAATCTCGAAACACCCGAAGCTTGGTCACTTGCCTCGGCCACTCTCGTCGATAAGACAATTTGAATTTATTTTTCAAATTAGAGAGATTGGTCGCGTGCTCCAATTTTCACTTTCGAGAAAAAAGAGCGTAATAAATTCCGAGCGCGACCCTAGACTTCCATATTTTGGGAAAAATATCAAAACTTATCCCCATGAGCTAAAATTTTGATACAACCCTTATATGGATATAAAATGAGCATAGAAAAATTTTCATAATTTTTCAAAGAGTTTTGGCCCTTTAATTTGGCCAAATAATGTTTAATTGGGCTTTTAAAAATACCAAATCAATACCAAAATTCTCAAAATTTTTGTGGAGGAAGCCCTTAGCAAAGGAAACATTTTTCATGTTCACAACTTTCTCCCTAGGAGCCTATTTTAGTCTCTTAAAAATCAAACCCATTTTTATAATATTATAATATTTATCAAATATTATAATAATATATAATATATATAATATAATAATATATTATATAAAATAAAACAGAGTTACTGTTTATTATCTCTTCCCCCGCTCAACATATCCCGCAACCCTTTCGGGTTTACTCCAGCCGCCGCCGGCCGCCGCCGGCCGGCCGTGGCTCCACCACCGGCCAACCCGCCGGTGGTGGGCGCTCCCTCCGGCGGTGGTCCGGCGGCCTGCCGCCGCCGGCCGCCGCTGGAGCTATTTCTTTTTTTTTGAACGGGAGGAGAGGGGGATGTCGGCGGCGGCGCTCCGGCCGCCGGGAGCGCCATGCACGACGTCATAAATGGGGAGGGGGAGGAAGAGAGGGTTCTACCTGAGTTTGGTGGGCTCGGGAGGGGCCGGCTTGGTCGGACATGGCTCAAGGTGGTGGAGGAGGGAAGGAGGAGCTCCGGCTTGGCTTTTTCCGGCCACCTGAGCTCCGGCAGAGGGGGGAGAAGGGGGAGGGGAATGCTCTGAGAGCTGTGAGGGAAAGAGAGGGGGTTGGGGTCCTTTTATAGGGAGGGGGAGGGGGAGCTTCCTCCCTTTGGGTGGTGTGGGACTAATCCCTCCTTAGGGAGGGATTAATCCCACCCTCCAGCTGTCCAAGGACAGCTGGAGGTCTCCCATTTTCCCCCATGTGGGGAAAATGAATGGGCCCTTTATGGGCTTGGGCCTATAAGTGGGAAAGAGAGAGAGGGAGAGAGAGAGAAGTGGGTGGCCTCCATTTGAGCTAACAAGGAGCTTGCTGGTTTGGGGGGGGCAAAGAAGGGTTATGGGGGCATGGGCCATCCTCCTTTGGAGAGGAGGTGGGCCCCTCACTTGGAGAAAAATCCAAAAAATGGATTTTTTGGAGGGTTTGACCAAGTCAACCCTAGGGTGGGTCCCAATTGCTGGTCAAAGTCAAAGTGGGTCCAATTCGTCGGGGTCGGGTCAAAGTTCGGGTGTCGTGTCATAATTGGTGTGCGCACGCTTTTCGGTGCACAACTATGCTTGATTTGACCACGGGTTGACCAATCGTCATCGAAATTGACCGGGAACGACTTCCGTTGACTTCGTATTGACCACACGAGTCTAACGCCACTGACTGGGGTTGAATCGGAGTCCGTTTGACGAAAGTCCGAAATTTGCGCGTCGCAGCGCGCTAAAAATGGTCGAAATGTGTAAAATTGTCGTTAGACCTCGGAGTCCAACTGAACGAGTTCCTGATGCGCTCGTATTGACTATACGAGGCCACAGGAACTGACAGAACTCAATTCAGAGTTCTCTAGCTCTATTTCCCGCTTAGGGTTATTTCCCACCGGGTCATGGGTAGGGTTCGGGCCACTTTTATTGGGCCCACTAAGGCTCTGGTGGCCCAATAAAAGGCGGGATGTTACAATCCAATAAAAATAAAAGAATTTTCGTCCCCGAAAATTTGCTTGAAGTAGGGGGAAAAAGTAACATACCTGGGGAAAGAGCTCTGAGTGCTTTTCTCGGAGGAGTGCTTCAGGTTCCCATGTGAACTCTTCTCGTCCACAGTTTGACCATAGCACCTTAACCATCAGAATGGTTTTGTTCCGTAGTGTCTTCACCTTGTAATCTATTACTCTGACGGGTTCGAGCCGGACGGATCTATCTGACAGTAGTTGCGCTGGAGGGGTAGGAAGGTACTGCTCTGGTTGCCGGAGGACTCGTCTCAAGGAAGAGACATGAAACACATTATGAAGATTCCCCAACTCTGGGGGTAAGGCTAAACGATAGGCGATGGGGCCAACACGCTCTATCACCGGGTAGGGGCCCAAGAAGCGGGGATCTAACTTTTTCTGCTTCCTCAACCGGGAGACACCATGCATGGGTTTTATTTTCAGAAACACCATTTCCCCCACGCTGAACTCCACCGGTCGGTGTCGCGCATCATAGTACTTAGCCTGTCGGCTCTGCGCTTCCCGCATTCGCTCCTGAATCAGCCGTATCGCTGTCGTAGTGTCATCGATGTAAGCCACTCCCAAGGCTTCCGGGTCCTCTTCCTGAGCCCAAGTCAACGGTATTCGGCAACGCCTTCCATACAATGCCTCGTACGGAGCCATCTTAATACTAGCCTGGTAGCTGTTATTGTACGAAAATTCGACTAACGGCAACAGCTGCTCCCACGGCTCATTGTGCTCCACTATGCACAGTCGAAGAAGATCCTCCATCGTCCGGTTCGTCCTCTCCGTCTGTCCGTTGTCTGCGGGTGGAAGGCAGTGCTGAAGGCCAACTTGGTTCCCAAATATGCCTGCACCCGCCTCCATTCCTTAGATGTGAAACGACCTGTCACGATCAGACACGATGGTCTTTTGGTACTCCGTGAAATCGTACCACTTGTTCTAGGAACATCCTGGCCAGGATATCTACTCCGTTACCCTATCGGTTTGGAATGAACCGCGCTACCTTGGTGAGTCGATCTACGACCACCCATATTGAGTCATTCCCAGCACGGGATCGAGGTAGGCCGTGGACGAAGTCCATGGAGATGTCTTCGAACTTCCATTCTGGTATCGGCAGTGGCTGCAATAGGCCTCCTGGACTGCGGCATTCAGCTTTGACCTTCTGACAGGTCTGGCACCGGGCCACGAAGTCGGTGACATCTCTCTTCATTCCGGGTCAGTAAATGGTCCTACGCAAGTCCACGTACATCTTAACTACGCCTGGGTGAATCGAGTACCTCGACTGATGGGCCTCTTGCAGAATTTCCTCACGAATCCCTCCAGTAGCGGGAATAAATATGCGATGGTTGAATTGTAGAATCCCATCATGCAAGTTATAATCCTCCTGTGCCCCTCCTTGCAGAGATCGGATGATCGACATTACCTCTGGGTCGATCTTCTGGGCTTCTCGTATCCGGTCCCGGATATCGCATTGGATCTCCATCCAATACAGCTGAGAATAGTACTCTTCCGGATCTCTTCGGGCAACCAGGGTAATCTCCAAGTCTAACAAAGACTGGAAAAGTTCCTTAGGGATCTGCTCCATCCAACTCCCGACTATCGCAGGCTGGCGGCTCAAGGCGTCAGCGACTCTATTAGCCTTCCCGGGGTGATATTGGAGAGTGAAGTCGTAATCGCATATGAATTCCAACCATCGGCGCTGCCGGAGATTCAGCTCTTTCTGCGTGAAAATATACTTGAGGCTCTTGTGGTCGGAGAAGATCTCACATTTTACTCCGTACAGATAATGCCTCCAGATTTTAAGGGCGAAGACGACGGCGCCCAACTCTAAATCGTGTGCTTGCGTAGTTTAATTCATGCGGCTTTAATTGCCGCGAAGCGTAGGCCACTACCTTACCATGCTGCATTAGGACTGCTCCCATTCCTTTCAGGGAGGCATCAGTGTAGATTTGAAATCCCTCGGTCCTGAAGGAATCGTAAGGATTGGCACGGAAGTCAGCGCTTCTTCAGTTCGATGAACGCAGCCTCGCACTCCGGCGTCCATCGAAATACGGCGTCCTTCTTGGTGAGAGCAGTCAGGGGTAGGGAAATCTTGGAAAATCCCTCGACAAACTTCCTGTAGTATCTGGCAAGGCCGAGGAAACTCCGGATATCCGCAGCCGTCCTGAGTGGCGGCCAATTTTGTACTGCCTGGATCTTGGCTTGGTCCACTGCCACTCCTTCCTTGTTTATCGTGTGGCCCAAGAATCCAACTTCTTCTAGCCAAAATTCGCACTTACTGAATTTGGCGAAGAGAGAGTGCTCCCGGAGCTTTAATAGAACCATCTGCAGGTGCCGGGTATGGTCCGTCTTGGTCTTCGAGTAGATTAGGATATCGTCTATAAAGATGATGACAAAGTGATCCAAGAAGGGTTCGAAGACTCTATTCATCAGGGTCATGAAGACGGAGGGAGCGTTGGTGAGCCCGAAGGGCATCACTAGGAACTCGTAAAGACCGTATCGGGAGCTGAAGGCAGTCTTAGGAATATCTTCCTCTCGGATCCAAAGCTGATAATAGCCGGACCTCAGGTCCATTTTGGAGAATACCGAAGCACCTTGTAACTGATCGAACAGTTCGTCGATCCTAGGAAGGGGATACGTGTTGCGTACAGTAAGCTTATTTAGCTCCCTATAGTCGATGCACAGTCGCAGAGTCCCGTCCTTCTTCTTGATGAAAAGTACCGGGGCTCCCCAGGGCGAGGAACTTGGACGGACGAATCCAGCATCTATTAGTTCTTGTAGCTGGATCTTTAGTTCAGTCAGCTCCCTTGGGGCCATCCGGTAGGGGGCTCGCGATACTGGCCGTGCTCCGGACACGAGCTCGATTTGGAAGTCGACCTCTCGCTGAGGTGGCAATCCCGGGAGGGACTCAGGGAAGATATCTGGAAAGTCTCGGACTACTGGGACCTTGGCGAGCACCTGGGTCTTATCTTCCATCTCGAAATAAATAAGGAATACTTCATCCTTCTGACGGACTGACTTCACCATCTGTGTAGAAGTCAAGATAATACGAGAGACAGATGGCACACCTGTCAACGCGACGCTCTGGCCATTTGGATTCTGTAGCCGGACTTCTCGCGTGGAACAATTTATCTGGGCTTGGTGCTCGGCCAGCCAGTCCATTCCCAGAATTATGTCAAACCCAGTTATAGCTAGGATGGTTGCGTAGATTTCAAACTCTACCTCTCCCAGCGTAGCTTGGAACGAACACTTTCCGTTGGATGTCATATCCGACCCGTCTGGTAAACGGATTCGTATAGACAGTCCGGTTGAGCGAATAACATTTCCCTTTGTTGTGATGAAATCGTGGGAGACGAAAGAATGAGTCGCTCCTGTGTCAAAAAGGGTTTTGGCAGGGTGACCTTCTACCAACAAGATTCCTGACGTCATAGAAAAACATATAGATATATATCATCCAACTAATATACATATACATATATATATGAAATATACAACAATAATGGAAGATCTGATATCTTCTATCGCCTAAGATATATACCTATGACTACGTCAGGGGCTGGTCCATGCTGCAGGTCCAGTGCATAGGCCTCCTGGGGAGCTGCTCGGCCCTGCTGGCCTCTCCTGCCAGCTCGGCCTCTACGGCCTCTTTGACCTTGTCCCCGTGCCGGCTGTCCACCCTGGACTGCTCCTAGTCCTGGTCTCCCTATCGCCTGAGGGCAGAAGGCCCTCATATGTCCCGGCTGCTGACACAAGAAGCAGTTCCCTGCGAAGGGAACATCTCGTCGGGCCACTAGTGGGGGCTGTGGAGCTGGAGCTGGTCTACTGTCTTGCTGTGCAGCTGGGGGTGCTGGGGGTGCTGGTGGGCGCCTATAAGGCAGCCTGAGGCGTCGCTGTCTGCTCTCTCTATCCTGTCTATGGGGAGCGACTCCAACGTCTCGCCTCTGGTCTCAAGGAAGCTCTACTTGACCTCTGCGCCGCTGAGCCACCATCTGCTGGTCCAACTCTAGAGCTGCCGCATGGGTGGCTATGGTGTGGAAGGTGGCCTGAGAGAGCATAATCAAGGCCTGCCTCAGGTCGTCTCGTAGTCCTCGGTAGAACCGAGAAGCCCTATCCCTGTCGGAGGCAGCCAGGTTCCCGGCGAAGCGTGCCAGGTGTATGAACTCTCTCTCATACTCTGCCACAGTGCGGTTGCCCTGTCGAATGAGCAGGAACCTCTCTTGCAGCGCGGCTCGGTCTGCATCTGTGATGAAAAATTCTAGCAGAGCCACGGAGAACTCCCCCCAAAGGATCGCGCTCATCGGCCGACCTCGGAAGGTCGAGTGACTAGACGCTCTCTACCAATCCCTCGCATATCCCTCCAAGAGGGTCACCACCAAAGAGACTGCTGCCACAGCTGGGCACATCATCCCTACCAACAGCTCCTCCACTCGCTCCACCCACTCCTCTACCTGAATGGCCGTATCTGTACCCCTGAAAGGGGAGGCCTCAGTCCTCGAAAAGTCGTCAGCAGATCTGTGGGTGCGGTCATCTCCCGCGGTGGCTGTGTCAGGGCATCTCGGAAAGTCGCTAGTATAGCCGTCAGTGTCTGCCCTATATCTGACTCGGCAAACGGTACGGCTGCGGGAGCAACCGGGTCTGGTGGTGGGGTGGCTGGAACGTATCCTCTGGACGAGGATCCCCCGTTACTGTACTCCGGTATCTGGAGAAGTAACATGAAAGAGTGTCAGTATTTTGCAAAAGTAAGGGAATTTGCAAAAGCGACAACCCAAGCGGAAAACAATGGTGTATGGGCGTACTAACGCACAGTCTAGAATCCCTAAGCCTCTACACTAGGGTCCACCAGGCTTCCACTGCAAGGTTCATCCCGAACCTAGAACGAAGCGAGGGACGGAGGGATCCTGAGACTGCTCCACAAGGACGAATCGTGATCGCTCTGATCCATTTGTAGTACCCCCCCAACCTTTTGTCTGGGTCGGGCCGGAGGGGTACTACTGGCCCAAGACGTCCACCCAGGGCTCATAGGGGAAACAATCCACCCTATTCAAGCACTAGATGGCCGTCTTGAGTGGTTCGAATCATAACATTCACAACCCATCAGAATATAGCGGAAGCATTAACAGGAAACCATATATATATAACTTATCATATTAATACAGAGGTTCTAGGGCCGAAGCCTTAGGCGTTTATAAAAGCCCGTGGGCTATACATGTACTACATAAGTCTCTCACACACTCTCTCTTCTAAACTGCTCGGCGGTACTCACGTCTCTAAACACCGGAGACGGCGGGGGTGCATCTGCTCGAGTAGGCCTAGCTGCTGGCGTAATATCCTACGGCAGCGGTTCACTACGGTGCTCCACCTCCTGTGAATGGTTAATCAAATAACCGTTAGTCACAGAGCTAAGTGGAAATAAATCTCCTCCCCGGATCCACATCCTGGGGACGAGCACGCACCCACCCAACAAAAGTAAATAGCCGAAGTAAGAGAGGGTTATCACAACATTTCATATATGAACAACTAGGAGCAATTATAAAAGAGTGCAGTATAACCGGAAAAAGCAGCAATAACATAAAACGGTTATAGCAAGGCTCTACTAGCTCATCAGCACAACAGGTTTTCATATCTTGAATTTATCGCAGGCATTCACAGCCGCGCACACAAACCGCAGGCATTCATAGCCGCGCACACAACCGCAGGCATTCATAGCCGCGCACACCAACCGCAGGCATTCATAGCGCGCACACCAACCGCAGGCATTCATAGCGCGCACACAAACCGCAGGCATTCATAGCCGCGCACACAAACCGCAGGCATTCATAGCCGCGCACACCAACCGCAGGCATTCATAGCCGCACACAACCCTATGTCGACATAGTTTGGACCGCTTCTGTTCCAGCAGGGTAGCGAGCCCCGCGGGCCTCACCGATGTGGCCGTCGGTGACAGTGGCCAGTCCTGCCACTTCTGGGGGTGATCGTACCGCACAACCCCAGGCCCTCACGTACAACCTTGTGTACTCTTGGATGTGAGCGACATCCGGCGAATCATTTTGGCCGACCAGCGGAGGAAAACCCGACGGGGAATATAACGGCGGTCACCCGTGGTACTCATCTCCCTCTCCCTGTCGCCTTGAGTCGTCAACCTTGCCGCACCGGTACGAACGGTCTGCGGAAGGGACTGACCCGCCACCATTTCACCGCAAGCAATTTACAATCAATCAAACAATTGCAAACAATATAACATCGGGTCTACGACGGCCTGCCTTACTAGGCTTACACTTCGGGCATCAGCACTTTGCTCTACTTTCGACAAGGAGCGTGGGAGCGCTTTATTTGGGGCTAGACCTGGAGGACTACCTCAACTCCGGTTATCCCCAACTAAGGCTCAACCTAAACAACAACTGCTCGTCAGAGCAGGACCCGGGAATATAAAAGTAAATTGCGATAAGATCAAGTGCGGTGGTTATGCTGCTTATTTAAAGTGCTGGAAAGAAATGTGACCAGTACAAGACTGGAGTAGTATTGAAATAAGCTTGACCAGTACGAGACTGGAGTAGTACTGAAATGAAAGTAATGAAATAATCTTGACCAGTACGAGACTGGAGTAGTACTGAATTGAAAGTACTGAACTGAAAAAATAAAGGAACTGGACCAGTGCAAAACTGGAATAATCATAAAGAAAATGGTTAGTATTCCAATCACTCCATACAGGAGGCTTCAGTTCCATCTTCGTTCTCAGGAGAGATTTTTCAGTTCCATCTACATCCAGGAGAGATTTAGTTTCATCTCTATACATCCAGGAGGCACATTCAGTTCCATCTCCAGCCAGGAGAGATTCAGTTCCATCTTAGTTTTTAAAGGCTTCCTTGGGTTACACCCTTTATTAAGATCAGATTATGGGTTGGTTGCGTCTTATTAACCACGGCTTAATCGGATTGGGGCTTATCAGGAGTTATACTTTCATTATTCGTCAAGAATAATTCATAACTCACCACTCGTGCTCTCATCTTCCGAGCGTGCCCAAATCGCCCGAGAGTCGAGGCGCTCGACAGTTTTCATGAAATCTCGAAACACCCGGAGCTTGGTCACTTGCCTCGGCCACTCTCGTCGATAGAATTTGAATTTATTTTTCAAATTAGAGAGATAGTCGCGTGCTCCAATTTTCACTTTCGAGAAAAAGAGCGTAATAAATTCCGAGCGCGACCTAGGCTTCCATATTTTGGGAAAAATATCAAAACTTATCCCATGAGCTACAATTTTGATACAACCCTTATATGGATATAAAATGAGCATAGAAAACATTTTCATAATTTTTCAAAGAGTTTTGGCCCTTTAATTTGGCCAAATAAAGTTTAATTGGGCTTTTAAAAATACCAAATCAACACCAAAAATTCTCAAAATTTTTTGGAGGAAGACCTTAGCAAAGGGAACATTTTTCATGTTCACAACTTTCTCCCTAGGAGCCTATTTTAGTTCTTAAAAAATCAAACCCATTTTTAATATTATAATATTTTTATAAATATTATAATAATATATAATATATATAATATAATAATATATTATATAAAATAAAACAGAGTTACTGTTTATTATCTCTTCCCCCGCTGCAACATATCCCCGCAACCCTTTCGGGCTTCTCCAGCCGCCGGCCGGCCGCCGGCCGGCCGTGGCTCCACCACCGGCCAACCCGCCGGTGGTGGGCGCTCCCTCCGGCGGTGGTCGGCGGCCTGCCGCCGCCGGCCGCCGCCGGAGCTATTTCTTTTTTTTTTGAACGGGAGGGAGAGGGGGATGTCGGCGGCGGCGCTCCGGCCGCCGGGAGCGCCATGCACAGACGTCAGAAATGGGGAGGGGGAGGAAGAGAGGTTCCACCTGAGTTTGGTGGGCTCGGGATGGGCCGGCTTGGTCGGACATGGCTCAAGGTGGTGGAGGAGGGGAGGAGGAGCTCCGGCTTGGCTTTTTTCCGGCCACCTGAGCTCCTGCAGAGGGGGAGAAGGGGGAGGGGAATGCTCTGAGAGCTGTGAGGGAAAGAGAGGGGTTGGGGTCCTTTTATAGGGAGGGGGAGGGGGAGCTTCCTCCCTTTGGTGGTGTGGGACTAATCCCTCCTTAGGGAGGGATTAATCCCACCCTCCAGCTGTCCAAGGACAGCTGGAGGTCTCCCATTTTCCCCCATGTGGGGAAAATGAATGGGCCCCTTTATGGGCTTGGGCCTATAAGTGGGAAAGAGAGAGAGAGGGAGAGAGAGAAGTGGGTGGGCCTCCATTGAGTGAGCTTGCTAAGGGGGCAAGGAGCTTGCTGGTTGGATGAAGGGGGGGCAAGAAGAGTTATGGGGGGCATGGGCCATCCTCCTTTGGAGAGGAGGTGGGCCCCTCACTTGGAGAAAAATCCAAAAAATGGATTTTTTGGAGGGTTTGACCAAGTCAACCTAGGGTGGGTCCCCATTGCTGGTCAAAGTCAAAGTGGGTCCAAGTCGTCGGGGTCGGGTCAAAGTTCGGGTGTCGTGTCATAATTGGTGTGCGCACGCTTTTCAGTGCACAACTATGCTTGATTTGACCACGGGTTGACCAATCGTCATCGAAATTGACCGGGACGACTTCCGTTGACTTCGTATTGACCACACGAGTCTAACGCCACTGACTGGGGTTGAATCGGAGTCCGTTTGACGAGTCCGAAATTTGTCCGAAATTTGCGCGTCGCGTCGTAGCGCGCTAAAATGGTCGAAATGTGTAAAATTGTCGTTAGACCTCGGAGTCCAAACTGAACGAGTTCCGATGCGCTCGTATTGACTATACGAGGCCACAGGAACTGACAGAACTCAATTCAGAGTTCTCTAGCTCTATTCCCGCTTAGGGTTATTTCCCACCGGGTCATGGGTAGGGTTCGGGCCACTTTTATTGGGCCCACTAAGGCTCTGGTGGCCCAATAAAAGGCGGGATATTACAATCCAATAAAAATAAAAGGATTTTCGTCCCCGAAAATTTGCTTGAAGTAGGGAAAAAGTAACATACCTGGGAAGAGCTCTGAGTGCTTTTCTCGGAGGAGTGCTTCAGGTTCCCATGTGAACTCTTCTCGTCCACAGTTTGACCATAGCACCTTAACCATCGGAATGGTTTTGTTCCGTAGTGTCTTCACCTTGTAATCTATTACTCTGACGGGTTCGAGCCGGACGGATCTATCTGACAGTAGTTGCGCCGGAGGGGTAGGAAGGTACTGCTCTGGTTGCCGGAGGACTCGTCTCAAGGAAGAGACATGAAACACATTATGAAGATTCCCCAACTCTGGGGGTAAGGCTAAACGATAGGCGACGGGGCCAACACACTCTATCACCGGTAGGGGCCCAAGAAGCGGGGATCTAACTTTTTCTGCTTCCTCAACCGGAGACACCATGCATGGGTTTTATTTTCAGAAACACCATTTCCCCCACGCTGAACTCCACCGGTCGGTGTCGCGCATCATAGTACTTAGCCTGCCGGCTCTGCGCTTCCCGCATTCGCTCCTGAATCAGCCGTATCGCTGCCGTAGTGTCATCGATGTAAGCCACTCCCAAGGCTTCCGGGTCCTCTTCCTGAGCCCAAGTCAACGGTGTTCGGCAACGCCTTCCATACAATGCCTCGTACGGAGCCATCTTAATACTAGCCTGGTAGCTGTTATTGTACGAAAATTCGACTAACGGACAACAGCTGCTCCCACGGCTCATTGTGCTCCACTATGCACAGTCGAAGAAGATCCTCCATCGTCGGTTCGTCCTCTCCGTCTGTCCGTCTGTCTGCGGGTGGAAGGCAGTGCTGAAGGCCAACTTGGTCCCAAATATGCCTGCACCCGCCTCCATTCCTTAGATGTGAAACGACCGTCACGATCAGACACGATGGTCTTTGGTACTCCGTGAAATCGTACCACTTGTTCTAGGAACATCCTGGCCAGGATTATTTACTCTGTCACCCTATCGGTTTGGAATGAACCGCGTACCTTGGTGAGTCGATCTACGACCACCCATATTGAGTCATTCCCAGCACAGGGATCGAGTAGGCCATGGACGAAGTCCATGGAGATGTCTTTGAACTTCCATTCTGGTATCGGCAGTGGCTGCAATAGGCCTCCTTGGACTGCGGCATTCAGCTTTGACCTTCTGACAGGTCTGGCACCGGGCCACGAAGTCGGTGACATCTCTCTTCATTCCGGGCCAGTAAATGGTCCTACGCAAGTCCACGTACATCTTAACTACGCCAGGGTGAATCGAGTACCTCGACTGATGGGCCTCTTGCAGAATTCCTCACGAATCCCTCCAGTAGCGGGATAAATATGCGATGGTTGAATTGTAGAATCCCATCATGCAAGTTATAATCCTCCTGTGCCCCTCCTTGCAGAGATCAGATGATCGACATTACATCTGGATCGATCTTCTGGCTTCTCGTATCGGTCCCGGATATCGCATTGGATCTCCATCCAATACAGCTGAGAATAGTACTCCGGATCTCTTCGGGCAACCAGGGTAATCTCCAAGTCTAACAAAGACTGAAAAGTTCCTTAGGGATCTGCTCCATCCAACTCCGACTATCGCAGGCTGGAGGCTCAAGGCATCAGCGACTCTATTATAGCCTTCCCGGGTGATATTGGAGAGTGAAGTCGTAATCGCATATGAATTCCAACCATCGGCGCTGCCGGAGATTCAGCTCTTTCTGCGTGAAATATACTGAGGCTCTTGTGGTCGGAGAAGATCTATATTTTACTCCGTACAGATAATGCCCAGATTTTAAGGGCGAAGACGACGGCGCCCAACTCTAAATCGTGTGCTGCGTAGTTTAATTCATGCGGCTTTAATTGCCGCGAAGCGTGGCCACTACCTTACATGCGCATTAGGACTGCTCCCAATCCTTTCAGGAGGCATCAGTGTAGATTTGAAAATCCCTCGGTCCCTGAAGGAATCATAAGGATTGGCGCGGAAGTCAGGCGCTTCTTCAGTTCGATGAACGCAGCCTCGCACTCCGGCGTCCATCGAATACGAAGTCCTTCTTGGTGAGAGCAGTCAGGGGTAGGGAAATCTTGGAAAAATCCCTCGACAAACTCCTGTAGTATCCGGCAAGGCCGAGGAAACTCCGGATATCCGCAGCCGTCCTGAGTGGCGGCCAATTTTGTACTGCCTGGATCTTGTCTTGGTCCACTGCCACTCCTTCCTTGTTTATCGTGTGGCCAAGAATCCAACTTCTTCTAGCCAAAATTCGCACTTACGAATTGGCGAAGAGAGAGTGCTCCCGGAGCTTTAATAGAACATCTGCAGTGCCGGTATGGTCTGTTTGGTCTTCGAGTAGATTAGATATCATCTATAAAGACGATGACAAAGTGATCCAAGAAGGGTCGAAGACTCTTATCATCAGGGCCATGAAGACGGAGGGAGCGTTGGTGAGCCCGAAGGGCATCACTAGGAACTCGTAAGACCGTATCGGGAGCTGAAGGCAGTCTTAGAATATCTTCCTCTCGGATCCGAAGCTGATAATAGCCGGACCTCAGGTCCATTTTGGAGAATACCGAAGCACCTTGTAACTGATCGAACAGTTCGTCGATCCTAGGAAGGGGATACGTGTTGCGTACAGTATGCTTATTTAGCTCCCTATAGTCGATGCACAGTCGCAGAAGTCCGTCCTTTTCTGACGAAAAGTACCGGGCTCCCCAGGGCGAGGAACTTGGACGGACGAATCCAGCATCTATTAGTTCTTGTAGCTGGATCTTTAGTTCAGTCAGCTCCCTTGGGGCCATCCGGTAGGGGGCTCGCGATACTGGCCGTGCTCGGGACACGAGCTCGATCTGGAAGTCGACCTCCGCTGAGGGGCAATCCCGGGAGGGACTCAGGGAAGATATCTGGAAAGTCTCGGACTACTGGGACCTTGGCGAGCACCTGGGTCTTATCTTCCATCTCGAAATAAATAAGGAATACTTCATCCTTCTGACGGACTGACTTCACCATCTGTGTAGAAGTCAAGATAATACGAGAGACAGATGGCACACCTGTCAACGCGACGCTCTGGCCATTGGATCTGTAGCGGACTTCTCGCGTGGAACAGTTTATCTGGGCTTGGTGCTGGCCAGCCAGTCCATTCCCAGAATTATGTCAAACCCAGTTATAGCTAGTATGGTTGCGTAGATTTCAAACTCTACCTCTCCCAGCGTAGCTTGAACGAACACTTTCCGGTGGATGTCATATCCGACCCGTCTGGTAAACGGATTCGTATAGACAGTCCGGTTGAGCGAATACATTTCCCTTTGTTGCGATGAAATCGTGGGAGACAAAAGAATGAGTCGCTCCTGTGTCAAAAAGGTTTTGGCAGGGTGACCTTCTACCAACAAGATTGCTGACGTCATAGGAAAACATATAGATATATATCATCCAACTAATATACATATACATATATATATGAAATATACAACAATAGTGGAAGATCTGATATCTTCTATCGCCTAAGATATATACCTATGACTACGTCAGGGGCGGTCCATGCTGCAGGTCCAGTGCATAGGCCTCCTGGGGAGCTGCTCGGCCCTGCTGGCCTCTCCTGCCAGCTCGGCCTCTACGGCCTCTTTGACCCTGTCCCCGTGCCGGCTGTCCACCCTGGACTGCTCCTAGTCCTGGTCTCCCTATCGCCTGAGGGCAGAAGGCCCTCATATGTCCCGGCTGCTGACACAAGAAGCAGTTCCCTGCGAAGGGAACATCTCGTCGGGCCTAGTGGGGGCTGTGGAGCTGGAGCTGGTCTACTGTCTTGCTGTGCAGCTGGGGGTGCTGGGGGTGCTGGTGGGCGCCTATAAGGCAGCCTGCGGCGTCGCTGTCTGCTCTCTCTATCCTGTCTATGGGGAGCGACTCCAACGTCTCGCCTCTGGTCTCGAGGAAGCTCTACTTGACCTCTGCGCCGCTGAGCCACCATCTGCTGGTCCAACTCTAGAGCTGCCGCATGGGTGGCTATGGTGTGGAAGGTGGCCTGAGAGAGCATAATCAAGGCCTGCCTCAGGTCGTCTCGTAGTCCTCGGTAGAACCGAGAAGCCCTATCCCTGTCGGAGGCAGCCAGGTTCCCGGCGAAGCGTGCCAGGTGTATGAACTCTCTCTCATACTCTGCCACAGTGCGGTTGCCCTGTCGAATGAGCAGGAACCTCTCTTGCAGCGCGGCTCGGTCTGCATCTGTGATGAAAAATTCTAGCAGAGCCACGGAGAACTCCCCCCAAAGGATCGTGCTCATCGGCCGACCTCGGAAGGTAGAGTGACTAGACGCTCTCCACCAATCCCTCGCATATCCCTCCAAGAGGGTCACCACCAAAGAGACTGCTGCCACAGCTGGGCACATCATCCCTACCAACAGCTCCTCCACTCGCTCCACCCACTCCTCTACCTGAATGGCCGTCTCTGTACCCCTGAAAGGGGGAGGCCTCAGTCCTCGAAAAGTCGTCAGCAGATCTGTGGGTGCGGTCATCTCCCGCGGTGGCTGTGCCAGGGCATCTCGGAAAGTCGCTAGTATAGCCGTCAGTGTCTGCCCTATATCTGACTCGGCAAACGGTACGGCTGCGGGAGCAACCGGGTCTGGTGGTGGGGTGGCTGGAACGTATCCTCTGGACGAGGATCCCCCGTTACTGTACTCCGGTATCTGGAGAAGTAACATGAAAGAGTGTCAGTATTTTGCAAAAGTAAGGGAATTTGCAAAAGCGACAACCCAAGCGGAAAACAATGGTGTATGGGCGTACTAACGCACAGTCTAGAATCCCTAAGCCTCTACACTAGGGTCCACCAGGCTTCCACTGCAAGGTTCGTCCCGAACCTAGAACGAAGCGAGGGACGGAGGGATCCTGAGACTGCTCCACAAGGACGAATCGTGATCGCTCTGATCCATTTGTAGTACCCCCCCCCCCCAACCTTTTGCCCGGGTCGGGCCGGAGGGGTACTACTGGCCCAAGACGTCCACCCAGGGCTCATAGGGGAAACAATCCACCCTATTCAAGCACTAGATGGCCGTCTTGAGTGGTTCGAATCATAACATTCACAACCCATCAGAATATAGCGGAAGCATTAACAGGAAACCACTACATATATATATATACATATCATATTAATACAGAGGTTCTAGGGCCGAAGCCTATGCGTTTATAAAAGCCCGTGGGCTATACATGTACTACATAAGTCTCTCACACACTCTCTCTTCTAAACTGCTCGGCGGTACTCACGTCTCTAAACACCGGAGACGGCGGGGGTGCATCTGCTCGAGTAGACCTAGCTGCTGGCGTAATCTCCTGCGGCAGCGGGTCACTACGGTGCTCCACCTCCTGTGAATGGTTAATCAAATAACCGTTAGTCACAGAGCTAAGTGGAAACAAATCTCCTCCCCGGATCCACATCCTGGGGACGAGCACGCACCCACCCAACAAAAGTAAATAGCCGAAGCAAGAGAGGGTTATCACAACATTTCATATATGAACAACTAGGAGCAATTATAAAAGAGTGCAGTATAACCGGAAAAAGCAGCAATACATAAAACTTTATAGCGGCTCTACTAGCTCATCAGCACAACAGGTTTTCTATCTTGAATTCGCAGGCTTCACAGCCGCACACGCATCATCACAGCCGCACACTGCAGGCATTCATAGCCGCGCACACCAACCGCAGGCATTCATAGCCGCGCACACAAACCGCAGGCATTCATAGCCGCGGCACAACGCAGGCACAAACCGCACGGGCATTCAAGCCGCGCACACAACCGCAGCATTCATAGCCGCGCACACAAACCCTATGTCGACATAGTTTGGACCGCTTCTGTTCCAGCAGGGTAGCGAGCCCCGCGGGCCTCACCGATGTGGCCGTCGGTGACAGTGGCCAGTCCTGCCACTTCTGGGGGTGATCGTACCGCACAACCCAGGCCCTCACGTACAACCTTGTGTACTCTTGGATGTGAGCGACATCCGGCGAATCATTTTGGCCGACCAGCGGAGGAAACCCGACGGGGATTATAACGGCCGGTCACCCGTGGTACTCATCTCCCTGTCGCCTTGAGTCGTCAACCTTGCCGCACCGGTACGAACGGTCTGCGGAAGGGACTGACCCGCCACCATTTCACCGCAAGCAATTTACAATCAATCAAACAATTGCAAACAATATAACATCGGGTCTACGACGCCTGCCTTACTAGGCTTACACTTCGGGCATCGGCACTTTGCTCTACTTTCGACAAGGAGCGTGGGAGCGCTTTATTTGGGGCTAGACCTGGAGGACTACCTCAACTCCGTTATCCCCAACTAAGGCTCAACCTAAACACCAACTGCTCGTCAGAGCAGGACCCGAATATAAAAGTAAATTGCGATAAGATCAAGTGCGGTGGTTATGCTGCTTATTTAAAAGTGTGGAAAGGAATGTGACCAGTACAGCACTGGAGTAGTATTGAAATAAGCTGTACCAGTACGAGACTGGAGTAATACTGAAATGAAGTAATGAAATAATCTTGACCAGTACGAGACTGGAGTAGTACTGATTGAAAGTACTGAACTGAAAAGAATAAAGGAACTGGACCAGTGCAAAACTGGAATAATCATAAAGAAAATGGTTAGTAGTCCAATCACTCCATACATGAGGCTTCAGTTCCATCTCCGTTCTCAGGAGAGATTTTTCAGTCCATCTCCATCTCAGGAGAGATTTAGTCATCTCCATCCAGGAGGCACATTCAGTTCATCTCCATCCAGGAGAGATTCAGTTCCATCTTAGTTTTTAAAGGCTTCCTTGGGTTACACCCTTTATTAAGATCAGATTATGGTTTGGTTGCGCCTTATTAACCACGGCTTAATCGGATTGGGGCTTATCAGGAGTTATACTTTCATTATTCGTCAAGAATAATTCATAACTCACCACTCGTGCTCTCATCTTCCGAGCGTGCCCAAATCGCCCGAGAGTCGAGGCGCTCGACAGTTTTCATGAAATCTCGAAACACCCGGAGCTTGGTCACTTGCCTCGGCCACTCTCGTCGATAAACAATTTGAATTTATTCAAATTAGAGAGATAGGTCGCGCGCTCCAATTTTCACTTTCGAGGAAAAAGAGCTAATAATATCCGAGCGCGGTCCTAGGCTTCCATATTTGGGAAAAATATCAAAACTTATCCCATGAGCTCAAATTTTGTATACAACCCTTATATGGATATAAATGAGCATAGAAACATTTTCATATTTTTCAAAGAGTTTTTATTGGCCCTTTAATTTGGCCAAATACGTTTAATTGACTTTTAAAAATACCAAATCAACACCAAAAATTCTCAAATTTTTGTGGAGGAAGCCCTTAACAAAGGAACTTTTCATGTTCAACACTTTCTCCCTAGGAGCCTATTTTAGTCTCTTAAATCAAACCATTTTATAATATATAATATTTATCAAATATTATAATATATATATAATATAATATATATAATAATATATATATAAAATAAAACAGAGTTACTGTTTATCATCTCTTCCCCCGCTGCAACATATCCGCAACCTTTTCGGGCTTCTCCAGCCGCCGGCACCGGCGCCGACGGCGGCCGTGGCTCCACACCGGACAACCCGCCGGTGGTGGGCGCTCCCTCCGGCGGTGGTCCGGCGCTGCCGCCGCCGCCGCCGGAGCATTTTCTTTTTTTTTTGAACGGGAGGGGAGGGGGTGACGGCGGCGGCGCTCCGGCCGCCGGGAGCGCCATGCAAGACGTCAAAATGGAGAAGGGGAGGGAGAAGCTTCCACCTGAGTTTGGTGGGCTCGGAGAGGCCGGCTTGGTCGGACATGGCTCAAGGTGGTGGAGGAGGGGGAGGAGGAGCTCCGCTTGGCTTTTTTCGGCCACCTGAGCTCCGGCAGAGGGGGGAGAAGGGGGAGGGGAATGCTCTGAGAGCTGTGAGGGAAAGAGAGGGGTTGGGGTCCTTTTATAGGAGGGGAGGGGGAGCTTCCTCCCTTTGGGTGGTGTGGGACTAATCCTCCTAGGGAGGGATTAATCCCACCCTCCAGCTGTCCAAGGACAGCTGGAGGTCTCCCATTTTTCCCCCATGTGGGGAAAATGAATGGGCCCTTTATGGGCTTGGCCTACATAGGGGGAAAAAGAGAGAGAAGGAGAGAGAGAAGATGTTGGGCCTCCATTTGAGCTAACAAGAGCTTGCTGTTTGGGGGGGGGCAAGAAAGGGTTAGGGGGCATGGGCCATCCTCCTTTGGAGAGGAGGTGTGCCCCTCACTTGGAGAAAAAATCCAAAAAGTGGATTTTTTGGAGGGTTTGACCAAGTCAACCCTAAGGTGTGGGTCCCCATTGCTGGTCAAAGTCAAAGTTGGGTCCAATTCGTCGGGGTCGGGTCAAAGTGGGTGTCGTGTCATAATTGGTGTTGCGCACGCTTTTCGGTGCACAACATGCTTGATTTGACCAAGGGTTTTGACCCATCGTCATCGAAATACCGGGACGACTTCCGTTTACTTCGTATTGACCACACTAGTCTAGCGCCACTGACTGGATTGACATCGGAGCCGTTTGACGAAAAAAAATTCCGAATTTGCGCGTCGCAGCGCGCTAAAACTGGTCGAAATGTGTAACATTGTCGTTAACCTCGGAGTCCAACTGAACGAGTTCCGATGCGCTCGTATTGACTATACGAGGCCACAGGAACTGACCAGAACTCAATTCAGAGTTCTCTAGCTCTAATTTCCCGCTTAGGTTTTTTTCCCACCGGGTCTGGTAGGGTCGAGGCCACTTTTATTGGGCCACTAAGGCTCTGGTGGCCCATAAAAGGCGGGATGTTACCAGTAGGACACTCATGGTCCAGCGTTACTCTTATGTGGATAACTTCTCTACGCATTGACCTTGAATCTAACCTCCCTCTGATACCAATTGTAACACCTTCCCAGTAATGACCGTATAATATGGGTCCGGCCGGAGCCCCACAACATACGGGCGCCACAGCTTTAGTATTATAAGATGATATAACTACCCACACTCAAAACACTTTGCACAACACAGCGGAAACACAAGCACGACTAGAAGTTATCCACTACTACAAGAGTAAAAAAAAGGCCTTATGGCCTTACAACACAAGAGGGTCCAAACTCACATAATACAACACTCATGAAAGTGCAAAAGCACCCCTAGTCTACCTCGGCGTGCAAGCCGGACAACAAGAGTCTCAAACATACAATATCATAAAGTGTAGAGCTAGCAAAAGTAACACTTCATGAGGCTTAGGCCTTTCTGGCCGGCGAGCTAGCTCCGGCTTGCGATCCTTGCCCTATAAAATTATTAGTAATGTGGGTCAGCAAAGGCTGACCTCAAACTGTGTAACCAACACATCTCCTCCTGACCGCCCCTAACGGACCCCGGGGAACCCTCCAACCTGCAAGTCAGCACTTCGTATGCAATATATAAATATAACCATAAATGCATTTAGAACAGGCTTGGATATCTCAAACAACATACACGTTCTCTACTGGTTGAGCATATGATAAAAAGGGGCCTACTCATGTAACATGAATGCAACACCCGGGCTTCACCCAAGGCACCCTAAAGCGTATGCATCTAGCACAACATCACAGCAAATTGGGTACTCATCGTTTTCCCATTGGCATAAAACCACAAACAAAAGGGGTAACACAATCTCCCCCAACGGCGCACAGGCCGCCACATGGAACTCTTGCTACGACCCCACCCGCTCACGGTCTTAGACCCGGGCTTGCCTGCAAGCTCTGACATCTCATGTCAGGATTCCAACAAATACAACTGACCGATTCTAAGAAGCTTTGCTGGACCCCACCCGCGCATGACCTCATTACCCGGGCTTGCCCCCCATGCTTGGCAATCTCGTCAGTCTCACAGAAGGGGACTAGTCTCGCCGGGACCCTCTCCACACATGACGTGTACGTCACGGGATAGCCAGCCGACCACGGAGACACAGCCATGCCTTGGCATATCATAAACCAAGATAATTCCACCCTAGTCCCTCATTCGTACTGCAGCATTCCGCGCCACCAAGGAAATCATCGACCACTCATGCGGAGCTAACCTTGTCCACCAAGGAAACCATCTACCGCCATTGAGGAGCTAACCTTGTCCGGTTCCGGCTACGCGTACTCACTCGGAAAAAGGGGAAAACATCACCACATCACAAACGACATCTTGCTGCAATGGATCTCTACGAATCCTAAAAGCTCGCATGCAACATCACCGAGTCGGACTAACGGTCGCGACTACGGCTTCACCCACCATGCCTAATCCACTAACGGAGCGGATCTCTAATGCAAAACATGTCGGGGACGGACTCAATCAACCGGAGGTTCCTCTTGAACCTTGGCGACCCAAAACCCTCTCATTTGAGTGTTTGGTGCCAAAAGCTAGAAAAGAAAAGATGCTAAGACATGCATCCTAAAACTGATAGGAGAAGTGTCGTTACCTTCCGACTCTTCTTCCTAGCCATGGCAAAATAGCCAGATGAAAACCTTCGCAATGGTCTAGCCTCCACGGATCTGGACTCCGCTCGCGATTTGGAGCATCGAAGCCTCTCCTGTAACACCCCAGTTTTGCAAGAGGTTTAGTCTGCAGTTCTGGAAAATTTTTGGGTTCTGGCAGGAGGCACACGGCCTGCGACACGGGCGTGTCGCAGGGCGTCGAGGCCGTGTCGACACTCGGCCCACAGTGTCGACACTTTCGCTCGACAAAGTGTCGAGAGTGGGGCACACGGCCTGCGACACGGGCGTGTCGCAGGGCGTGTCGAGGCCGTGTCGACACTCGGCCCAAGTGTCGACACTTTCGCTCGACAAAGTGTCGAGAGTGGGGCACACGGCCTGTAACACGGGGTCTGTCGCAGGGCATGTCGAGGCCGTGTCGACACTAGTCCCAAGTGTCGACACTTTTGCTCGACAGGGTGTCGAGTCTGGGCACACGGCCTGTGACACGGGCGTATCACAGGGCGTTGTCACGTTTGGCGACGATCTTCGCTGGACGTTTTTCGCAGGTTGTCGACACAAAGCCTGTCGTACGGGGTCTGCCGAGACTTGGCACACGGCTTGGGACACGGGGCGTGTCCCAGCCGTGTCTCTCTCGGGTTGGTTTCGGGGCCGTGTTGTTGGAGGCACACGGCCGGCCACACGGCCGTGTCACTGGGGACACGGCGTGTCGGATCGAACACGGGTGTGTTAGATGCCCATGTGTGATTCCAGGCACGTCGATTTGAGACGGCGAATGAGGCACACGGCCCTGGACACGGGCGTGTGTTAGGCCGTGTTCGGCCCAGATTTTTTATTTTCCAGGCGAATCGCGGCCATTCTTTTCCAGGTTTTGGGATCTAACGGTTCAGGCCATCTCCTGGGAAGTAAGTCCGATTTTAGGATTGGAAACCCTCATTTGTTTTCCAAGTCTTCTCTTTCTAAGTTCTGAGAGAACTAGTGCAAGGAGGAAGGAGAAGAAGGTCTTGGGCTGTAGGGAGAGTTTCGGTGCTCCCAATCGCGAGCCGAGTCCGGATCCGTGAAGCTTAGAGCATTGCGAAGATTTCCATCCGGCTATTTTGCCATGACAAGGAAGAGGAGTTGGAAGGTAACGACATCTCTCCTCTCGGTCCTTAGGATGCATGTATTAGCATCATTTATTTTTCTTTCTCTCTAATTTTTGGGCACCAAACTCTCAAATGAGAGGGTTTTGGTTTGCCAAGGTTCAAGAGGAACCTCCGGGTTGATTGAGTCCGTCCCGGCATATTTTGCATTAGAGATCCGCTTCGCTAGTGGATTGGGCATGGTGGGTGAAGCCGTAGTCGCGACCGTTAGTCCGACTCGGTGATGTTGCATATGAACTTAGGGATTCGTAGAGATTTCCGTTGCGGCAAGATACCGTTTGTGTTGTGGTGGTGATTGTCCCGTTTGTTTGAAAAGGTACGTGTAGTCGGACCCGGACAAGGTTAGCTCCTCGTGGCGGTAGATGGTTTCCTTGAGGGACATGGTTAGCTCCGTATGAGTTGGAGATGGTTTCCTTGGTGGACAAGGTTAGCTCCGCGCCGTTTGAGATGGTTTCCTTGGTGCGCGGAACGCTGCAGTACAATGAGGGATTATGATGTTTTAGTCTTGGTTTGTGATGTGCCAAGGCATGGCTATGTCTCCGTGGTCGGCTGGCTATCCCGTGACATGTGCGTCATATGTGGAGAGTGTCCGGCAAGACTAGTCCCCTTCTGTGAGACTGACGAGAATGCCAAGCTTGGGGCAAGCCCGGGCAAAGAGGCCATGAGCGGGTGGGGTCCAGCAAGGCTTCTTAGAATCGGTCGGTCTGTGTTTGTCGGAATCCTGACATGAGACGTCAGAGCTTGCAGGCAAGCCCGGGGCTAAGCCCACGAGCGGGTGGGGCCTTGGCAAGAATTCCTTGTGGCGGCCTGTGCGCCGTTTGAGAGGGGGAGTTGTCTCCCTTAGTGTTTGCGGCTTTATGCCAATGGGAAAATGTGAGTACCCAAATAATGTGATGTTGTGCTAGATGTATACGCAGTAGGGTACCTCGGGTGAAGCCCGGGTGTTGCATTCATGTTGCATAGTAGGGCCCTTTCTTTATATGCTCAACCAATAGAGAACATGTTTGATGATTGATAGAAAGTAGCAAAAAGGAGAGAAACAAGCGAATAAACTTTTGAATAATTGAAATTTATTATCCAAAAAAGGTATCTATTACAAAGGTATGCCCTCCCTTATATAGAATGGAGGAGAGATGAGAGAATACAAATAAGAGATGTGAGACTAAAAAATTACAGGACTAAGCGGACTATACAAAACAAACCGCACAAACGCGCGGTGGTTAGACAGCAGGGCTAACCACACGGCTACCACCAGAGAGGAAGCGAGACTGCCAGGGTAGACCGCCAGACCGCCCGGTCTCCAAGCGGGCTGAGACAAACCCAGAACCGCGCGGTCTTCAACCGGCCAAGACAAACCGCCAGGCCGCCGGTCACCAACTTCAACACTCCTCCTCAAGCTGGAGCATATATTCGATCATGCCCAGCTTGTACAGATGTGGAAAAAGAAGCGGACACCGGCTTGGTGAAGACATCTGCCACTCGTTGTCGGACGTGACAAAAGGAGTGCAAATCTGTTTCTTCAATATTGTTGGAGTTGGAGACCGGCGGGTCTGTCTTGGCGGGTTGAGACCGCGCGGTCTGGCAGTTTGACTCGGCGACTTGTAAACCGGCGGTCTAGCAATCTTCACAGGCGACCTCTCTGCATCTCTTACTGTAAGCCGTGCGGTTAGTCCTTCTGTCTAACCGCGCGGCCTGTGCGGTTTACTTTGTACAGTCCGCTTAGCTTGTAAATTTTAGTCCCACATCTCTTATTTGTATTCTCTCTTCTCTCCTCCATTCTATATAAGGGAGGGCATACCTTTGTAATAGAGATCTTTTTTGGATAATAAAATTTCGATTATTCAAAAGTTTATTCGGCTTGTTCTCTTCTTTTCGCTTCTTTTCTCTACTTTCTAACATGGTATCAGAGGACACGGTCTTTTCCTCCTGATTCTGTGCGCTCTCTGTTGTTCGCGGCTTCTCTTCCGCGTTCTGCGGCTTGTTCGCGGCTTGCCTTCTCCTCTGTCAGCGCGGCTTGTTTCTATCCGCGCGGCTTGTTTTCTGTCCGCTGCCTGTTTGCGCGGCTTGCTCTTCTTGTTTCTCTTCTCCTCCTGCTCTTGTCGCAGCGACCTGTTTCCGTGTCGCCGCGCTCCTTGCTCTTTCCTGCCGCTCCGACTTCCTAGTCGCTGCGGTCTGTCTCTGTCCGCGTTATGTTGTCTCTGCACTCGCGGTTTGCTGCTGTGATCTGCCTGACCGTGCGGGTTGTTCCTTTCTTACCCGCATCTTGGTCGCGGTCACCTGCTCTTCTCCCCCTGCTCTTCTGTTCGCTCGGCCTTTTCAGTCCGCGCGACCTCTTCCCCGCTGTGCCCTTGACCGCATTCTCGCAACTGCTGTGATCTGCCTGACCGTGCGGGTTGTCCCTTTCTTACCCGCATCTTGGTCGCGGTCACCTGCTCTTCTCCTCTCTTCTGTTCGCTCGGCCCTTTGCAGTCCGCGCGACTTCTTCCCCACTGTGCCTTGATCTGAATCCTAGCCGCTCGTGTTCACGCGGCTTCTTCCCTTTTGTTCCCGCCGCGGTTTCACGCGGATTCTTCCTTGTTTGAGCGGCCTATCCGCCTCTTCGCTCTTAGCCGCTTCTCTTGTTAGTCGCCGCGACCTCCTGGTTTAGTCGCGCGGCTTGTGCTCTGCACCTTGGTCGTGGCCCTTCGTGCCGCTGGTGTGCTGTCACCGAGACCGCTGCAGTTTCTTCTTCCTCCCTTCATGGCTTTCGCCTCGGTTGTCACGTCTTCTGGTCGTGCACACGTTGTTACTCAGGGCAAATGGCTGATCGACACTGGTGCTACGAATCATATGACCGGCCATCTCCCGTGTTTCTCTCTCCTAGAAAAACATGCTCGCTTGCCCCCAGTTACTCTCGCTGACGGCTCTTCATCATCAGTTCATGGCACAGGGATAGTTCATGTCACCCCGTCTCTTCACTTGGCGGATACTCTATATGTGCCCCAGTTCCCGTGCAACTTATTATCTGTTACATCTCTTTGCAAGCAATTACAGTGTTCCGTCACATTTACTTCTACTTCTTGCTCTTTTCAGGATCCGGCTCCCAACGGACGATTGCTACTGGGACTGAGAGTGGCGGCTTATACTTCCTAGACAACATTTCTGCTTTTTCCACCTTCTCCTCCACCTCCACAGATCTTCTCCAATGGCATCTCCGCCTTGGTCATGCTCCTCCCCGTCTTCTTCGTCAACTTCTGCCCCACCTTCCTCCTCAAAGTCCTCCGCTCAACTGTGAGGCCTGCCAGCTTGGCAAGCATCATCGCTCCTCCTTCCCTCCAAAGCACGTTCGTAGCTCTACCCGTCCGTTTGATCTTATCCACTCCGACATTTGGGGTCCTTCTCCTACTCTTACCATTGGTCGGGGTAGTTCCTATTTTGTCACGTTCATTGATGATTTCTCTCGCTGTACGTGGGTGTATCTGTTAAAAGATCGCTCCGAATTATTCTCTGTATGGACATCCTTCTATCTCATGATCAAAACTCAGTTTGATGTTTCTATCAAAGTTTTTCGGTCTGATAATGCTGCAGAATATCTCAGTCGTGACTTCTCTACATTCTGCATGCAAAATGGGATTCTTCATCAAACTAGTTGTGTCTATTCTTCACAACAAAATGGTGTAGCCGAACGCAAAAACCGACACCTGCTCGATGTCGCTCGCACCTTGATGACCCAGATGCATGTTCCTCGCTCCTATTGGGGCTATGCTGTTCTCCTTGCCTGCTACCTCATCAATCGCATTCCCTCCACGATTCTCCATGGCCAAACCCCGTTCTCCATTTTGTATCCGGGCAAGGAGCCGTTTCATCTCCCTCTCCAAATCTTTGATGCACTGCCTTTGTGCATGCCCCTTCTGCCACCCGTGATAAGCTCTCCCCTCGCTCCACCAAATGTGTCTTTCTGGGGTATTCCACCACTCAAAAAGGCTACTGTTGCTTTGATCCCGTCCTTCGTAAGCAGTTCGTCTCTGCTGACGTCACCTTCTTCGAGAATACCTCCTACTTCTCGGATGCCTCTTCTCCTCCTCTCCCAGCTTCTGATTCTTCTGCCGTTCCCTTCGTTCCCTCGTCTCCTCCTACACTCTCCACCACTACACCGTCTCCACCCCCTCCTCTTCCTCCACCTCTCTCTCTCCCTTCACCACCACCCTCTCCCTCCTCTCCGCTGCCGTCGCTCTCTTCTCCCGGGCCAGCTTTCTCTACCACGGATGCTCCGGATGCCGCGGGCCCGACTGACCTGGATCTTCCTATAGCTCTTCGCAAAGGGGTGCGGACGTGCACCTTACACCCCCTTGCTGCTGTTGTTTCCTATGATCGTCTTACTCCTTCTCGCAGGGCCTTTGCACTGGCTATCTCTGCCACTGCCACACCCCGATCCTATCAGGAGGCCCTTGCTATTCCTCACTGGAAGATGGCCATGGATGAGGAAATGGCGACCCTCACTGAGCGGGGTACCTGGACTCTTGTTCCTCCTCCCTTTGGCACTGATGTTGTTGGCTGTCGCTGGATCTTTGTGGTCAAATTTAGCCCAGACGGCACTGTGGATCGGTATAAGGCTCGCCTTGTGGCTAAGGGCTTTACTCAGACCTATGGGGTTGATTACTTTGACACCTTCTCCCCTGTGGCTCGTCTCAGCACAATCAGGGTTCTTCTCTCTGTGGCCGTCAATCGGGATTGGCCAATTTCTCAGCTGGACGTCAAGAATGCCTTCCTTTATGGTGATCTTCACGAGGCCGTTTACATGGAGCAACCTCCTGGGTATGTTGCTCAGGGGGAGACACGAGTATGCCGGCTGCAGAAGGCAATTTATGGCCTCAAGCAGAGTCCTCGAGCTTGGTTTGACAAGTTCAGCGGTATTGTGGCGGCTGTTGGTTTTGTGCGAAGCTCTGCTGATCACTCTCTCTTTATTCGCAAAACTCCTTCTGGGCTGGTTGTTCTTGTTGTATACGTCGATGATATTCTTCTCACTGGCGATGACCAGGAAGGGGTAGCCCTGACAAAGCTACATCTTCGCCAACATCTGATCACTAAAGATATGGGCTCTCCAAAGTACTTTCTGGGGATCGAACTCTCTCGGAAGCCCGACTCCTTAGTTCTCTCTCAGCGTAAGTATGCCCTTGATCTTTTAAAGAGGCAGGATTGACTGGAGCTAAACCTGCCCGATGTCCCATGGCTATTGGGGAGGACAAAACCTGGACAGATGATTCGCCTCTTCTTTCAGATAGTTCGCGGTACAGGCGTCTGGTTGGTAAGCTCATATATCTCACAGTGACCAGACCCGACATTTCTTATGTTGTGGGCAAGGTGAGTCAATTCATGCAAGCGCCCAGGGATTGTCATCTTCAGTCCGCCTTGCGGATCTTGGAATATGTCAAAGCAGCGCCTGGGAAAGGATTACTGTTTCAGAAGAATGGTCATCTGAGGATTGAAGCCTACTCAGATGCAAGTTATGCTGATGACAAAGGGGATCGCAAATCTACCTCAGGTTTTTGCACCTTTGTTGGGGGAAATCTGGTGAGCTGGAAGAGTAAAAAGCAGTCTGTTGTCTCCAGGTCCAGTGCAGAAGCTGAGTATCGCAGTATGGCGTCAACCACTTGTGAGTTGAAATGGTTGCGGGCTCTCATGCTAGATTTAGGAGAGGTGTACAACCATCCTCTACCTATGTTCTGTGATAACAAGGCCGCCATATACATCTCCAAAAATCCGGTATTCCATGAAAGAACAAAGCACATTGAGGTTGACTGCCATTTCATTCGTGAAGAGATTTTAAAAGAACAGATTTGCACTCCGTTTGTCACATCTGATAAAGAGCTAGCTGACATCTTCACCAAGCCAGTCTCCGCCTCGTTTCTGCATGTTTGCGACAAACTGGGCATGATTGATATATATGCTCCAGCTTGAGGGGGAGTGTTGGAGTTGGAGACCGGGCGGTCTGTCTTGGCAGGTTAGAGACCGCGCGGTCTAGCAGTTTGACTCGGCGACTTGTAAACCGGGCGGTCTAGCAATCTTCACAGGCGACCTCTCTGCATCTCTTACTGTAAGCCGTGCGGTTAGTCCTTCTGTCTAACCGCGCGGCCTGTGCGGTTTACTTTGTACAGTCCGCTTAGCTTGTAAATTTAGTCCCACATCTCTTATTTGTATTCTCTCTTCTCTCCTCCATTCTATATAAGGGAGGGCATACCTTTGTAATAGAGATCTTTTTTGGATAATAAAATTTCGATTATTCAAAAGTTTATTCGGCTTGTTCTCTTCTTTTCGCTTCCTTTCTCTACTTTCTAACAAATATTTCTTCCCGAATAAAATGACAGTCGACTTCTATGTGTTTTGTTCTCTCATGAAAGACCGGATTTTTGGAAATGTGTATCGCGGCCTTATTGTCACAGAACATAGGAAGAGGATAGTTGTAAACCTCTCCTAAGTCAAGAATGAGAGCCCGCAACCACTTCAACTCACATGTAGTCGATGCCATGCTATGATATTCCGCCTCTGCACTAGACCTGGAAACGACAGACTGTTTCTTGCTCTTCCAACTCACAAGATTGCCTCCAACAAATGTGCAGAAACCTGAAGTCGATTTGCGGTCCCCTTTGTCATCCGCATAGCTTGAATCAGAGTAAGCTTCAACCCTTAGGTGACCATTCTTCTGAAATAGGAGTCCTTTCCCTGGAGCAGCTTTAATATACTCTAATATCCTCAGAGCAGATTGTAGATGACACTCCCTCGGAGCTTGCATGAACTGGCTTACCTTGCCAACAACATAAGAGATGTCGGGTCTGGTTACCGTGAGATATATGAGCTTGCCCACCAGACGCAGGTATCTCGTAAGATCAGAGAGAAGAGGTGAGTCATCTGTCCAAGTTTTGTCTTCTCCAGCAGTCATAGGACAACGTGCAGGTTTAGCACCAGTGAGTCCTGCCTCCTTTAAAAGATCAAGAGCATACTTCCGTTGTGAAAGGACCATGGACTTGGGCTTTCTAGAGATTTCAATCCCAGAAAGTATTTCGGGGAGCCCATATCCTTTGTAACCAGATGTTGACGAAGGTGTTTCTTGGTCATCAATACCCCATCCTGGTCATCGCCAATAAGAAGAATGTCATCAACATAAACCGCAAGAACAACAAGACCAGAGGCAGTTTTCCGAACAAACAAGGAGTGATCTGCTGAGCTGCGTGTAAAACCAATGGCCGCAACAATGCCACTGAACTTGTCAAACCAGGCACGAGGACTCTGCTTGAGGCCATAGATAGCCTTCTTTAGCCGGCATACCCGTATCTCCCCCTGAGCAACATACCCAGGAGGTTGCTCCATGTAAACATCTTCCTGCAGATCACCATAGAGGAAGGCATTCTTAACATCTAGTTGCGAGATGGGTCAATCCCTGTTGACAGCCACAGAGAGAAGAACCCGAAATAGTGCTGAGGCGAGCCACGAGAGAGAAAGTGTCAAAGTAATCAATCCCATAAGTTTGGGTAAAACCCTTGGCAACCAGGCGAGCCTTATAACGATCCACACTGCCATCCGGGAGAAACTTCACCACGAAGACCCAGCGACAACCAACAACATCTATGACGAAAGGAGGCGGAACAAGGGTCCAGGTACCCCGTTCAATGAGAGTAGCAATCTCCTCATCCATAGCAACTTTCCAGTGAGGAATATTAAGGGCCTCCTGGTAGGAACGGGGGGTGGCAGTGGCCGAGATAGCCAGTGCAAAAGCTCGGCGAGCAGGGGTAAGACGATCGTAGGAAACAACTGCAGCAAGCGGATGGTGGGTACAGGCCCGAACCCCTTTGCGAAGAGCAATCGGGAGATCCAGGTCAGCAGGTGCCTCAGTATCCGGAGTATCCGTGGTGGAGAGAGCTGGCCCGGGAGTAGAGAGAGATGGCAGCGGAGTGGAGGGAGAAAGCGAAGTAGAGGGTGGAGATGAGGAGGATGGGGAAGACGGTGGAGTGGGTGGAGAGGGCGGAACATCAGTGGGAGCAGAGGGAAGGGATGGGTTGGTATGAGAAGGAGGAGCAGGAGGAGTAGAAGAGGAAGCGGGAGAGAAGTAAGATGCATTGGCAAAGAAGGTGACATCCGCAGAGACAAATTGCTTGCGGGTAACAGGGTCAAAGCAACAATATCCTTTCTGAGTGGGAGAGTAGCCCAGAAAGACACATTTGGTGGCACGTGGTGAGAGTTTATCACGGGTGGCAGCGGGAGAGTGCACAAAAGCGGTGCACCCAAAGATGTGCAGAGGAAGAGGAAAGGGATCCTTGTCCGGATAAAGAATGGAGAAGGGGGTAGCACCGTGGAGAACGGTGGAGGGAAGGCGATTGATGAGATAGCATGAGAGGAGGACAGCATAGCCCCAATAGGAGCGAGGAACATGCATTTGAGTCATCATAGTGCGAGCGACATCAAGGAGGTGACGGTTTTTACGTTCCGCCACCCCATTTTGTTGTGAGGTGTAGACACAGCTGGTTTGACGAATAACACCATGGTGAGTACAAAAGGAGGAGAAGTCGTGGCTAAGATACTCCTTAGCATTGTCAGAACGAAGGAGTTTAATAGACGTAGCAAACTGAGTTTTAACCATAGAATAAAAGGAGGTCCAAACAGAGAACAGCTCGGAGCGATCTTTGAGAAGATATACCCACGTACATCGAGAGAAATCATCAATGAAGGTGACAAAATAGGAACTACCCCGACCGATGGTGAGGTTAGGAGCGGGACCCCATATGTCAGAGTGAACGAGGTCGAACGGATGGGAAGAGCCCCGACTTTGCGTTGGTGGAAAGGAGGAGCGGTGATGTTTGCCAAGTTGACATGCATCACAGTTTAGAGGAGGATGATGAGGAGGGAGGTGCGGCAGGAGCTGTCGTAGAATTCGGGGAGGAGCATGTCCAAGGAGAAGATGCCATTGGAGAAGATCTGTAGAGGAGGAGGAGAAGGCGGATAGAGAAGAAACGTTGTCGAGGAAGTAGAGGCCACCACTCTCAGTCCCGGTAGCAATCGTCCGTTGGGAGTTTGGATCCTGAAAAGCACAAGAGGTAGGGGTGAATATGACAGAACACCGTAGTTGCTTGCATAAAGAAGTAACCGATAATAAATTGCACGGGAACTTGGGCACATAGAGGGTATCAGCCAAGCAGAGAGATGGAGTGACTTGAACCATGCCCGTCCCATGGACCGGGGAGGAAGATCCATCAGTAACAATGACCGGGGGCAACTGAGCCTGTGTGTCAAGAAGAGAGAAACATTGAGGGTTGCCTGTCATATGATTTGTTGCACCAGAATCGATGAGCCATCGTCCGCGAGTAACAACATGAGCACTACCAGAAGAGGTGACCACGGAGGCGGACAGGCTGGAGGAGAGGAAAGCCATGGAAGCAAGAGAGGAGCAAACCGCGACGAGAAGAACAAGCCGCGAGAAGAGAAAAGAGCACCAAGCCGGCCGAACAGAAAACAGGTCGGGCGGCTAGGAAGGCCGCTACCAAGAAGCAGAGCAAAGTAGAGGGAAAGAAGTCGCACGGCCTGAAAAAGTCGGGCGAACAGAGGAGAACAAGTCGCACGGCCAAAGATGAGGCCGGGGCGACTAGCAAGCAGGAGCGGGTAGAAGGCAACAAGAAGTAGAGCGCGGCGAATAGAGGAGATCGCGAAAAACGGTCGTGAAAAAGAAGGGGCAAGCCGCGCGGACAGGTCGCGCGGGCAGACGGAGAATCAAGCGGCTAAAAAGTAGGCAAAGGCCCAGCGGGGAAGAGGTCGCGCGGACTGAGAAGGCCGAGCGAACAGAAGAGAAGAGAAGAGCAGGTGACCGCGACCAAGATGCGGGTGAGAAAGGAACAACCCGCACGGTCAGGCAGATCACAACAGCAAACCGCGAGTAGAGAGACAAGCGGATAGGGGGAAAGCAGAAGCGGACAGGGAGAAGAAGTCCGCAGCGGGTAGAGACAAGTCACGCGGACAGAGACAGGCCGCAATGACTAGGAAGTCGGAGAGGCAAGAAAGAACAAGGAGCGCGGCGACAAGGAAACAGGTCGCTGCGACGAATAGCAGTAGGAGAAGAGAACCAAGAAGAAGCAAGCCGCGCGAACAGGGCAGCGGACAGAAACAAGCCGCGCGGATAGAAACAAGCCGCGCGGATAGAAGAGAAGGCAAGTCGCAGAATGCGGAAAACAAGCCGCGAACAACAGAGAGCACACAGAATCAGGAGGAAATGACCGTGTGCTCTGATACCATGTTAGAAAGTAGCGAAAAGGAGAGAACAAGCGAATAAACTTTTGAATAATTGAAATTTTATTATCCAAAAAAGGTATCTATTACAAAGGTATGCCCTCCCTTATATAGAATGGAGGAGAGATGAAAGAATACAAATAAGAGATGTGGGACTAAAAAATTACAGGACTAAGAGGACTATACAAAACAAACCGCACAAACCGCGCGGTTAGACAGCAGGGCTAACCGCACGGCTACCACCAGAGAGGAAGCGAGACTGCCAGGGTAGACCGCCAGACCGCCCGGTCTCCAAGCCGGCTGAGACAAACCGCCAGACCGCGCGGTCTTCAACCCGCCAAGACAAACCGCCAGGCCGCCCGGTCACCATCTTCAACAATGATTGAGACATCCAAGCCTGTTTTAATGTTCTTCTGTTTATAGCTATTTATATTGCATATGAAGTGCTGACTTGCAGGTTGGAGGGTTCCCCGGGGTCTGTTAGGGGCGGCCGGGAGGAGATGTGTTGTTACACAGTTTGAGGTCAGCCTTTGCTGACCCACGTTACTAATAATTTTTACAGGGCAAGGATCACATGCAGGAGATAGCACGCCGGCCAGAAAGGCCTAAGCCCCATGAAGTGTTTTTCCCTCTTTTGTAGCACAACATTTATGATGATGTTTGTTTGAGACTCTTTTGTCCGGCTTGCATGCCGAGGTAGACTAGGAGTGCTGAGCACATTCATGATTGATGTATCATTTCTCTTATGGACACTTGATGTTAGGCCTTAAGGCCATTTGTTTTACTCTTTAGTGGTGGATAACTTTTAGTCCTGTTTTGTTTCCGCTATGTTGTGCTAAGAGTTTTGAGTATGGGTAGCTATATCAACTTTTAATACTTAAGCTGTGGCGTTCCTATGTTGTGGGGCCCCGGCCGGACCCATATTATACGGTCATTACATGGGAGGTGTTACAATTTGGTATCAAAGCGAGGTTAGATTCAAGATCAGTGCGTAGAGAAGTTATCCACATAAGAGTAATGCGGGACTGTGAGTGTCCTTATGTTTTAGTCTTGAGATTGGAGACTAACCCCTTATTTCTTGTTTTCCTGAAGAGTGCAAGCAACGAGGCGGGCACCTCAAGAGCAAGGGATGATCTCTCGGCGAGCAGTGCTACTGCTCCAGGTCTTTGGGCACGGGTGTAAACCCGGCTGACTTCTGCCGTATGCTTGCAGAAGCGATGGTGGCAGCGCAAGCAGCGGCTGCAGCCCAGGTAGCAACCCCTGCTACACTGGACACGGCGACGGCCGTGCCAGGCTGAGAAGCCAGGCGAGTGGAGCCTTTGGCAGAAAGGGTGGTGGTAGGGCTTGGAGACCGACACATGAAGTATTTCCTGAGTTTCCATCCCCCGTCTTTCAAGGGTGTTGGAACGCCAACAGATGCGGAGGATTGGTGGGTTCGTATTCAAGAACTGTTAAGGGCGGCAGAGACGCCAGAGGAAAAGAAAGCTGAGTATGCGGCGTTCATGTTGGAAGGAGACGCCAAATTATGGTGGGCGAGCCATAGCAGCCGCCAGTTCCCGGGACGCACCCCGTCAGTGGAAGAGTTTGGGGACGCTTTTCTTAAGAGGTATATTCCAGTTTCAACACGGTTGGCCCTGCAGAGGCAGTTTCTGCATCTAATGCAGCGAGACAAGACAGTGGATGAGTACGTGCAAGAGTTCACCCGTTTGGGTCGTTATGCGGGAACGACAATGGCGGATGATGTAGAGAGAGATAACCTCTTCTACCAAGGGTTGAGGGAGAATCTGAGACAGCTCCTCATCTCCATGAAGAGGGCGGGATTTAATGAGCTAGTTGAAGGCGCCAGGAGTTTGGAGAATGATCTGGAGCGAACCCAGCGTCGAAAGGGTTTTACTCCCAAGCATGGGGAAGGGAAGCCCTCCCAATCTCATGTAAAGTTTGATGGGAGCAGGTGGAGGAGGAAGCCTCACACTTCCAGGTCGGGTGAGAGGAGCACTTGGACGCCTGGGGGTTCTCACTCTAGGGGACCGCCGACGTGTTACAACTGCGGGAAGGTTGGGCACATAGCCCGTGCTTGTCAGCAAGGGGGAGTGGGGCAAGATGCAAAGCAGGAGCAGTCTGTGCGCTCGGGCCCCAGTGCTGCAGAGAAGGGAAAGATGGCGGAGTCAAGCGCTTCTCGGTTCCAACCGGTGCAACCAAGGGCTTACAACCTTGGACAGCAAGAAGCGATCCGCCAAACCGATGTGGTGACAGGTATGAAGAAAATTTAAGTTTGCATTTGTGCTTCATACTTTTAGACCCCTTTCCGTGTGTTGTCTTATTGTAGGCTTCGTGTTAGTTTCTGGATACCCCGCTAGGGTATTGTTCGATACTGGAGCTTCGCACTATTTTCTTGCGGAGAGTTTCATCCGAAGGGTAGGAGTCGAGTCTTTCTCGGCGGACGCGGAACTGAAAGTGCGCATGCCCAATGGGTCATCTATGACCACCGGGGCTAAAGGGCGCATCTGTTGGGAGCTAGACGGAGTTGACTTCGTTTTGGAAGCGGCAGTGTTGCCGTTAGTAGAGTTCGATGTCATTTTGGGCATGGACTGGCTTGCAGAGCAGCGCACCAGCATTGATTGTTTGTCCAAGGTAGTGACCCTAAAGATTAAGGGGCAAGCAGAAGTCAAGTTTGTGGGCCTTTGTGGAGTAGCCCATTCCCTAATTACGGCCATGCAAATGAAGCGGGCGGTTAACCAGGGAGGTGTGGCGCTGGTAGCGTTGTTGGAGGTTCGTCTCTCCCAGCTATCTATTGAGGAAGTTCCTGTGGTGGTAGAGTTCAAGGATGTGTTTCCGGATGAACTTCCTGGAGCGCCTCCTCGGCAGGAGATCGACTTCTCGATCGAGTTAGTGCCGGAGGCTAGACCGGTGTCGCGTCCCCCATTTAGGATGGCACCAAAGGAGTTAGCAGAACTTAAGGTACAGCTACAGGAACTGTTGGAGCAAGGGTATATTAGACCCAGTTCTTCACTGTGGAGCGCACCGGTGTTGTTTGTAAAGAAAAAAGACGGTAGCATGCGCCTATGCATAGACTACCGAGAGCTGAATAAATTGACCGTCAAGAATAAGTATCTGATCCCTCGGATAGACGATTTGTTCGACCAATTGGTGGGGTTAGTGGTATATTCGAAACTGGACTTGAATTCAGGCTACTATCAACTGCGAATTCGAGATGAGGACATACCCAAAACTGCCGTTGGTACAAGGTATGGACACTTTGAGTTTACGGTGATGCCGTTCGGGTTGACGAACGCACCATCGGTGTTCCTGGATCTGATGAATCGAGTATTTCGGGATTACTTGGATTCGTTTGTGGTTGTCTTCATTGATGACATCTTGGTGTACTCCAAGTCTGAAGTGGAGCATGAGACCCACTTGAGAGTGGTCCTGCAAGTGTTGGGGGAGAACCAATTGTCTGCAAAGTTCTCAAAGTGCGAGTTCTGGTTAGCCAAGGTGGCGTTTTTGGGCCACGTGATTAGTGGTGATGGGGTGGCAGTGGATCCAGCGAAAGTGGAGGCCATCAGAGATTGGCCGGTGTTGAGGACCGTGGCGGAAGTCCGAAGTTTTCTTGGACTAGCCGGGTATTATAGGAGATTCGTGGAGAATTTCTCGAAGATAGCTCTACCCCTCACCTCACTCACTGGCAAAGACCATAAGTTTGAATGGACCCAAGAGTACAGTCAAGCATTTGAGGCACTGAAGGAGAGGCTTATGATGGCTCCAATCCTGAGTTTACCGCAAGGGACCGATGGATTTCAGATTTTCAGTGATGCATCGGGATGCGGTTTGGGCTGCGTGTTGGTGCAACATGGCAAGGTGATAGCTTTTGGGTCTAGACAGCTGAAACCTCATGAGAGGAATTACCCCGTCCATGACTTGGAGTTGGCGGAGGTAATCTTCGCATTGAAAATATGGCGACACTATGTGTATGGCGCAAGGGTGGAGATCTTCACAGACCATAAAAGCCTGAAGTATCTCTTGGATCAGAAGGACTTGAACATACGGCAATGCAGATGGGTTGAGTTTCTTGGAGACTACGAAGTGGCGATTCAGTATACGCCGGGTAAAGCCAATGTGGTGGCGGACGCGTTGAGTAGAAAGTACTCGGGGCAAGGAAATTGGATCGAAGCTCATGATCAGCGGTTGGTATGGGAATGGGAGTCCCTTGGACTGGAATGTGTTGCGAGAGGCGAGTCTAGCGTGGCTCGGTTGAACTGGATTGAAGTGCAAAACGACTTGTCCGATCGTATTCGGGAAGCGACTCGATTGGATGTGGAGTTTCAACCTTTTGTGTTGGAGACTCAAAAGGGCGAGAGCAGCGCCTGAGAGATGATTGGGGGAATCTTGAGAAAGGATGAAAGGATATGAAGAAATCCTTTTGGTGGCCGGGGTTGAAGCGAGATGTAGATTTGTATGTGAATCGTTGCCAAACATGTGCCTTGGTGAAGGCCGAATGTCAGAAACCGGGCGGGTTCCTGAAGCCCCTTCCAATTCCTGAGTGGAAATTTGAGGACATCTCCATGGACTTTGTGCATGGTTTGCCTAGATCGCAGCATGGTAATGATGTTATTTGGGTGATCGTGGATCGCATAACCAAGGTGGCTCACTTCATCCCAAATCGGAAAGAGGACAGCGTGGAGAAGCTGGTGGAGTTGTATGTTCGCAACATTGTGCGACTGCACGGAATTCCTAAGAGCATAGTTAGTGATCGAGATGGACGGTTTACGTCTAAGGACTGGAGATTGGTTCAGAAGAGCTTGGGCACGAAGCTAAAGTTCAGTACGACGTTCCATCCTCAAACTGATGGGCAAACGGAGAGAACGAACCGTACTATGGAGGATATGTTGAGAATGTGCGTTCTTGATTTTGGCAAGAGGTGGGAGGATCACCTCTTCATGGTAGAATTTGCGTACAACAATAGTTTTCAAGCAAGCATAAAAATGGCACCATACGAAGCTTTGTATGGGAGGCGGTGTCGAACGCCAATGTCTTGGGCAGAGGCGGGAGACACCAAACTGTTGGGAAAGGACGCGGTGGTTGACGCTTGTGAGTTGGTACGAACCATCCAAGAGCGTATGAAGGTGGCGCAAGACAGGCAAGCAAAATATTTTAATGCTCGTCACCGGAAGTTGGAATTTGCAGTTGGTGATTGGGTTTATTTGAAGGTCAAGCCGTTCAAAGGCGTCTCACGGGTTCGCCGACTCAAGAAGCTGAGTCCAAGGTTTTTGGGGCCTTTTGAAATTGTTGAGCGGGTAGGAGAAGCAGCTTATCGGTTGGCGCTGTCCGCAGATTTGAGTGGATTACATGACGTCTTCCACATCTCCGTTTTGAGAAAGGCCTTGGTAGAGGCTAGCGTAGTGATTGAGTCGGCATCGGTGCCGATTGAGGAAGACTTGAGGACGCGAGTCCTTCCAATTGCTATAGAGGACTCGGAGACTCGGCAGTTGCGGAATAAAGAAGTCAAACTCGTAAAAGTTCGATGGGACAACTACGGTCGTGAGGAGTTCTCTTGGGAACGAGAACAGGCCATGCTAGAAGATTATCCAGAACTCTTCATGTCAGGTAAAATTTAAGTTTTGTACCCTTTTATTTTGAAATTTCAGGACGAAATTCTGTTAAGTGGGGGAGAGTTGTAACACCCCAGTTTTGCAAGAGGTTCAGTCTGCAGTTCTGGAAAATTTTTGGGTTTCTGGCAGGAGGCACACGGCCTGCGACACAGGCGTGTCGCAGGGCGTGTCGAGGCCGTGTCGACACTCGGCCCAAGTGTCGACACTTTCGCTCGACACAGTGTCGAGAGTGGGGCACACGGCCTGCGACACGGGCGTGTCGCAGGGCGTGTCGAGGCCGTGTCGACACTCGGCCCAAGTGTCGACACTTTCGCTCGACAAAGTGTCGAGAGTGGGGCACATGGCCTGTGACACGGGCGTGTCGCAGGGCATGTCGAGGCCGTGTCGACACTCGTCCCAAGTGTCGACACTTTTGCTCGACAGGGTGTCGAGACTGGGGCACACGGCATATGACACGGGCGTGTCACAGGGCGTGTCCCATTTGGTCGACGATCTTCGCTCGACGTTTTTCCGCGGTGTCGACACAAAGCCTGTCGACGGGTGCCGAGACTTGGCACACGGCTTGGGACACGGGCGTGTCCCAGGCCGTGTCATCTCTCGGGTTGGTTTCGGGGCCGTGTTGTTGGAGGCACACGGCCGGCCACACGGCCGTGTCACTGGGGACACGGGCGTGTCGGATCGAACACGGGCGTGTCAGATGCCCGTTTGCGATTCCAGGAGCGTCGATTTGAGACGGCGAATGAGGCACACGGCCCTGGACACGGGCGTGTGCCAGGCCGTGTTCGGCCCAGATTTTCTATTTTCCAGGCGAATCGCGACCATTATTTTCCTGGTTTTGGGATCTAACGGTTCAGGCCATCTCCTGGGAAGTTAAGTCCGATTTTAGGATTGGAAACCCTCATTTGTTTTCCAAGTCTTCTCTTTCTAAGTTCTTGAGAGAAACTAGTGCAAGGAGGAAGGAGAAGAAGCTCTTGGGCTGTAGGGAGAGTTTCGGTGCTCCAAATCGCGAGCCGAGTCCGGATCCGTGAAGCTTAGAGCATTGCGAAGATTTCCATCCGGCTATTTTGCCATGGCAAGGAAGAGGATTCGGAAGGTAACGACATCTCTCCTCTCGGTCCTTAGGATGCATGTATTAGCATCATTTATTTTTCTCTCTCTAATTTTTGGGCACCAAACTCTCAAATGAGAGGGGTTTTGGTTTGCCAAGGTTCAAGAGGAACCTCCGAGTTGATTGAGTCCGTCCCTGGCATATTTTGCATTAGAGATCCGCTTCGCTAGTGGATTAGGCATGGTGGGTGAAGCCGTAGTCGCGACCGTTAGTCCGACTCGGTGATGTTGCATACGAACTTAGGGATTCGTAGAGATTTTCGTTGCGGCAAGATGCCGTTTGTGTTGTGGTGGTGACTGTCCCATTTGTTTGAAAAGGTACGTGTAGTCGGACCCGGACAAGGTTAGCTCCTTGTGGCGGTAGATGGTTTCCTTGAGGGACAAGGTTAGCTCCGTATGAGTTGGAGATGGTTTCCTTGGTGGACAAGGTTAGCTCCGCACGAGTTGGAGATGGTTTCCTTGGTGCGCGGGAACGCTGCAGTACAATGAGGGATTATGATGTTTTTAGTCTTGGTTTGTGATGTGCCAAGGCGTGGCTATGTCTCCGTGGTCGGCTGGCTATCCCGTGACATGTGCGTCATGTGTGGAGAGTGTCCCGGCGAGACTAGTCCCCTTCTGTGAGACTGACGAGAATGCCAAGCTTGGGGCAAGCCCGGGCAAAGAGGCCATGAGCGGGTGGGGTCCAGCAAGGCTTCTTAGAATCGGTCGGTCTGTGTTTGTCGGAATCCTGACATGAGACGTCAGAGCTTGCAGGCAAGCCCGGGGCTAAGCCCACGAGCGGGTGGGGCCTTGGCAAGAATTCCTTGTGGCGGCCTGTGCGCCGTTTGAGGGGGGAGGTGTCTTCCTTAGTGTTTGCGGCTTTATGCCAGTGGGGAAATGTGAGTACCCAAATGATGTGATGTTGTGCTAGATGCATACGCAGTAGGGTACCTCGGGTGAAGCCCGGGTGTTGCATTCATGTTGCATAGTAGGCCCTTCTTTATATGCTCAACCAATAGAGAACATGTTTGATGATTGAGACATCCAAGCCTGTTTTAATGTTCTTCTGTTTATAGCTATTTATATTGCATATGAAGTGCTGACTTGCAGGTTGGAGGGTTCCCCGGGGTCCGTTAGGGGCGGCCGGGAGGAGATGTGTTGTTACACAGTTTGAGGTCAGCCTTTGCTGACCCACGTTACTAATAATTTTTACAGGGCAAGGATCGTATGCAGGAGATAGCACGCCGGCCAGAAAGGCCTAAGCCCCATGTAGTGTTTTTCCCTCTTTTGTAGCACAACATTTATGATGATGTTTGTTTGAGACTCTTTGTCCGGCTTGCATGCCGAGGTAGACTAGGAGTGCTGAGCACATTCATGATTGATGTATCATTTCTCTTTGGACACTTGATGTTAGGCCTTAAGGCCATTTGTTTTACTCTTTAGTGGTGGATAACTTTTAGTCCTGTTTTGTTTCCGCTGTGTTGTGCTAAGAGTTTTGAGTATGGGTAGCTATATCAACTTTTAATACTAAAGCTGTGGCGTTCGTATGTTGTGGGGCCCCGGCCGTACCCATATTATACGGTCATTACAGGGGAGGTGTTACATCTCCTACAGCACAAACCCTCCTTCTCCTTCTTACTTGCTCTCACTTCTCTCTAGAACTTAGAAAGAGAACCACTCAAAAGAAATGAGGGTTTCTAAGGGTCCAATCCCGAGTATATCCCATTAGGAATAACCCCCAGCCGTTGGATCCCAAAAAAAGAAACGAACGGCTTTGATTCGGGCTTGAAAAGCTAAAACTGGGCCGAACACGACCTGGCACACGCCCGTGTCCAGGGTCGTGTTCCCCATTCACCGTCATGACCGACGCGCCTGGAACAGCACACGGGCATCAAATACGCCCGTGTTCGACCTGACACGCCCGTGTTCCAACTAACACGGTTGTGTGGTCGGCCGTGTGCCGCCATCGATTTTTCCCGAAAACAACCCGAGAACTACACGGGTACTGGACACGCCCGTGTCCTTGCCCGTGTCTACCTCAACACACCTGGGATCCTGGCCATGTTCATGCCTCGACACCTGACACGGCCTTGGTCACGCCCGTGTCCTAGGCCGTGTGCCTTCTATCGACACCTCGTTGAGTGATGTCTCGACACTTCGTCGAGCGAAGTCTTGACACTGACGGACACGGCCTTGGACACGCCCGTGTCCTAGGCCCTGTGCCTTGTCTCGACACTTCGTCGAGCGCTGTCTTGACACTTTGTCGAGCGAAGTTCGTTGACTGACTGACACGGCCTTGGACATGCCCGTGTCCTAGGCCGTGTGCCTATAGTCGACACGGGCTCGACACGCCCTGGGACACGCCCGTGTCCCAGGCCGTGTTCCCCCTGCCAGAAACCAAAATTTCCAAAAATTTAGGCCAGAAATGCTGGTCGTTCCTCTACAAATTTTAGGGCGTTACACATAGGGCGTGTACCTTTACTGGCACACGAACCGACTCATTCTGATTTATCCAAAATAGAACACGGTCATGGTACACGCCCGTGTCGGCCTAGTCACGCCCGTGACATAGGGCGTGTAACCCACACGACACCTACTTGAGAGAAAATTATCGACCTCTCGACATAGCGGGACACGCTGAAAGTGAAAGTTAGATCTGATATACTCTAGAGGGGGGGGGGGTGAATAGAGTATGGTGCTTGCTAAAAACTTTTTACAACTCTTGTTGTATTCCTAAGTGAACAGGGAAGCAAATGAAATACAGCAAACACAACAACTATCTAATCAAAAAGCAATCACAGAACAATCACAAACCATAGCCAAAAAACAAAAGAAAGTAAGCAACCAGAAGACACAAGGAGCTATAGTGGTTCCCCAACCAATCTGGGTACATCCACTCTTCTACCACCCTAGGTAGGAATCCATTGCAGGATGAGTTGATCAGGTGTCCTGGGCAGCAATGAGTTTTTGATAAGGTACTCAAAAACTAAACTAGATTTTTTGATCAGGTGTCTTGCCACCACTGAGTTTTGACAAGGTCTCAGAAACCAACACAAACTTTTGAAGGGAGTTTGATAAACCCTTTACAATAGAGAGAGAGAGAGAGAGAGATGATCTTCTCTGTCAATAATCAGAGAGAAGATAGTGGATGTTGTCAAAGCTCCCCCTGAGTTCTTGAGTTGTTCAGGAAGTGAAGCTTTGCAGTAGGGTGATAGGCCTTCAAAAGATTTGATCTCCAGCAAAAGATGATTCCAGCAGCAGCTGAAATGTGTGGTGTCTGGAGTCTTGAATAATGATGGCCTTTGAACACTGGAATCAAGAGGGATCTGAAAATTTCAGTATGTTGATCTCCTTTTGTGTTGTGTATTCTTGTAAGAATTTTTAAGACTGAGAATATCTACAACTCTTTCTCTTTCTTTTGTTGTTGTTGTTGATGATGATGTTATTCTTCTATTCCAGCAGAATACGAATATCTCTTTTATTCCTTAGATCTGAATAGAATGATTCTCTGTCCAAGATAGTCGTTAGCCTGTCATAAATGACTTCCTTAACTGCATTTTGTCTTCTGGAGGAAAGTCCAATAAAACATTCCTTTGAAAATCCCTTGAAACTTGCTCTAGATTAATTGAAACGGCTACAAGATCCTTGACATAAATGCTGAGAATAATTCCATGACTGTCTGAATTTGAATCTTGAAAAACGTCGATCTCTCCGGAAAAAACATCAACCTGAGCTCAACTATCGTTGAACTGAGCTCAGAGACTAGACTTAGACTGAAACAGAGATCGTCGATCTAAGCTCAACTATCGTCGAACTGAGCTCAGAGATAGAGAAACAAACTAGAGATAGGAGCATCGATCTGAGCTCGAAGATCGTCGAATGGAGTTCGACGACTCGTCGAAGTTGAGCTCAAAGATAGTCGAATGGAGCTCGACGATTCGTCAAAGTGAGCGCAGTTATCGTCGAATGGAGTTCGATGATTTGTCGTCCTGAGCTCGACGAAATGACTTAGTCTCCATAACTGAAATATCTGGTCTTGAGGGTCTTGAGGGCAGCTTCCAAACCTAAATACTAACCCTTAGACTCAAATCTAATTGACATTTAGATCTATACAAGGAGGTCAAAACAAATTTCCTAAAAGACATAGTGATCCTTGCCCAAATCAGTAATAGGGTGTTCCAACAATCTCCCCCTATTTGAGTTAGGATTACTATTTACAGACATCAAAAAAAATAAAAAACATACAAAGCAGAAATGTAACAAAACATTGCAGAAACACAGACATTATCACAGATAGTTCAGAAAACAAAATATACTGTCATCTTACAGAATCATTCCTTTTCCTTGCTCTTTATGAGAACTATTTCTCTGTTGGGGTTGAGAGCTTCCTTCTTACATCTTCTATCATCAGCTACACCTAGAGAAGTTTGATGTTTTGGCCTGGGCACTACAGCTTCTGGATGCAACTTCATATAACTTTCTGAATCAAAGAATTTGTAGGAGGAGTATCTCTCAAGTTCTTTCTATCTTTGATCTGATAGAGTAGTGATACTGGATGTATCTTTTCCTTATTCTCTAGCCTTCTTAATTTGGTCTAGTGCAGCCAATTCTTTCATTCTTGCTGTCCATGAGGTGGGATTATTTTCTGGGTCTTCAAATGGAACAGGAGGCTCATATCTGTTTGAAGAATTATCAGGAGGAGATCTGGAAGTGACTAAATCTTTAAGCTTATAAGGGAAGAGACCAGAAGTAGTGTCAGAGGGACCTTGTCCTTCCCTTTGATAAGGATGTTGCCTAGAATATACTCTGAGTCCTCTTTGATTTCGTCTGTACTGTCCTCTTCTGGACTGGTAACCTCTAGACTGATTTCCTCTATACTGGGATCTTCCTTGAGGTTGATATGAGCTTTGGCTTCTAGCAAAGGATTGGAAGGCAGAACTTCCACCTGCACCTGCATCAGGTGAATGAGGAGGAGGAGGAGGAGTGAAATGGGATGATCCTTTGTCATACTTTCTTTTCTTCTTCATAGCTTTCAGTTAATTCCTGGAGTACTGCATCCATGGTTCTGTAATAGGGCAATCATGCAGTATATAGTATGGAATATCATTTGTATCTTTCACTTTTTCTGGGGTAACTCTCTTCATAGCCTTGCTTCTTGCTTTCCTTTTCCTTGCAATTATTGCAGAGGAATCATCTGAGTCAGTTCTAAACTGATCACTTTCTGAACTTTGACTATCATACAATGCATCAATTCTTTTGAGATAATCTTTCTGTTGTTGAGACTAAGTAGAAGAGATAGTAGAAACAGCAATAGTAGCAGCAGCAACAGCAGGAAGTGGAGTAGAAGAAACACTGGCAGAAGGAGCTATGACAGCAGGTTCAGATACAACAATTTCAGAAACAAGAGCAACGACAGCAGTAATGAAAGCAGTAGAAATAGATGGAACTGGAAAAACAACTTCAGAAACAGAAACATCAAGCTCAGAGGTGTCTGAAGTAACAGATTCAGAGATAAAAACAACAGGCTCAAAATCAAATGCCTCTGTCATATAGACATCCTCAGACACTGAAACAGCAATATCAGAACTAACAGAAACATCAACAGCAGCAGTAGGAGCATCAGGAGCAACAGAGGGAGTACTGTCAACAGTATTGAAGGAATTTATATAAGAGCTTAGTAAGCTTGGGTCACAGCTGGAAATAGGCACAATGGCCTTAGTAATATCTTCAGTAGGCTGGGCTGGAAGACAGCTAAAATATACAGAATCAAAAACTAACAACAGTGACCTGAGGTCCACTGTAATGACTGCAACTGGAGCTTGTACTGAAGGTACTTCAGCAGGCAATCTCTCAGCTTCATAAGGCATCTGCCCCTGCCTAGATTCAGTGAGAACTAGATCAAGGAACCCATAATAAGGGATTGCCTGAGGAGGAAGAAAAGAAGAAAGCCTGGCAGACAGCTCCTGAACTATTTTAGAAGTGGAGCCAAAGAGGTCTCCAGTAGGAGGGATAGCCTTGGATCTATCAGCTCATATAGCCTGTCTGCAATGGCTGGAATGTCTACTTGCTCAAGAGGGACTTGAGTAGAGTTAGGAATGGAAGTTGGAGCAGCAGGAGATGTTGGTGGAGAACCTGTGGATGGTGGAAGTGAGGGTTGAGATATTGGAATTGTGGAGATGGAAGTGAAGGATTTGTGTTTTGAAAGTTATCTTTTATGTTATTAAGTTCATGGTTTTAATGAATATTTGTCTCATTCTGTCCCTAGTTCATATGATGAAGCATCATGATAGCTCAGGAAGATGCTCTTGGTCTTGAGCTGTAGAACACTTGAGTTCCATCATATGATCTTAGTTTTATTTTGCTCACGATCCTGGTAGTCAAAGAGGGACATTGACCACCACCATGGATTGTCATGTGATTTAAAGTACATTGTAGTTCTACAAATGTTGGTAATAGTTATCGTTTAATCACTTGAGTATGTATGCGTATGGTTTCATACATATTGAGGTTGGCCTATCTTAAGTTGTAGCATTAAGTTGGAATGTGTTAAGTGTCATTAATGCTTACAACGTGTCTAGTGATGTGGAGATATGAGATATGTAGATTAAGCGCGTCGGTGTGAGTAATGTGATTGTAGTTGAAGACTGTCTTTTGATGGTGATAAATACTATGGTTTGTTATTCGCACTTACGCGTAAGGGATGTATATATCAAAATATCATTTGTCCCCAAACTAGTTTGGGTTTTGATATAGTCGGGCCCCTTGGCAAAGCGAGTTTGTAAAGCATGCATTATAACTAATGTAGTTATAAAGACACTCTTGCTTATGAGACCAAGAAAGACAAATATAGTGCGAGATTGACACGGTCCCAAATTCGCACAATATTTATGATATCATGTGACAAAAGTTAGACACTGGCCATTTAGTTCGGTTACCTCCTTTATCGTGTTGTTGTGGCGACTATAATGCCTTGATAAAGCCTCTTATAGTCGATGATACAAATTGGTGTATTATTGCCGTGACGACATGTTCCCTCTGCGGAGGTCACACCAAACGAACGGGAACAGCCTAGATTCACCGTATTAGACTTAGTCAAAATATATGGTGACACTTCGTGCTTAGACCGTGTTTTTCTCTGTGCAATTATTAAAAGAGAATTACGATGAGGCGAGTTGTCGTAATTGTTTAATAGAGGGGCACAGTGATTGGAGTTCGTGTAACCCCAACCTTAACGGGCATGATTTGGAAACATCTGACATATATATATAATGCTTATATGTGAGTATATATATATATATAGATTTACACACATCTATAAATATATATATATATATATATATATATATATATATATATATATATATATATATATATATATATATATATATATATATATATATATATATATATATATATATAGGTTCAGGTGGGGATTTGCATATTCACGGGACAGAGAAAACCGCAAGGGCGATTACAGCAAGGGGATTCGGCTAGGGTTTAGGAACTACCCGACGACGCTCCTTTGATCACACTTCTCGCCGTCGGCCCGCTCCTCCGCCAACCTCCTCGCCGGCAATCCTCTCTCTCGTCACTGCTTCTCGCCGTCGTTGATCCGCACCTGGAGTTCGAGGATGGCTCGTGTGTGAGCCCTTGCATTTCCAGATCCGGCTAAAGGAGACAACATCGGCCACGGCAGAGGTCTGCCTTGTTGGTCGTTCTCCTCCAGCAGCCTATTTGGGTATTCTCTACTCCGCTATACTCAAGCCGGTGACTAGTGTGATTCATCCACTTGGAGTCCTCGGTGCCCTTGACGGAGTTGGTCTAAGCGAGTGCCCTCTTCTCCTATCAACGGACTTGGGCCGCTGTTCGGGTTCGAGGTGAACCAAGAGGCAAGACGATCGGTCTCATTGTTGCGGTGGGATTGCAATTTAGCTCTCCGACGCGCCTCCTCTTCCGCCTAGGGATTTTGTTCCCTAGAGGTACATTTCTAACATTTTGCAATGCTTAGATGTGATGAGTTAGGGTTTCCTTAATTGCTTGTCTAGTAGGGCGTTTCCATTGGATATCCGATCTCGTGTGTTGTGTGGTTGTTGAAATTTTTTTAAAAAAATTTGCCACGCCACAGCACGTGAAATCCAACAGTGGTATCAGAGCCTGGTTGATATCCAATGAAAAATGTGGCCCCTTTTGCTAGTTTTTTTTCCTAATAGTTTGGATTGGCTATGTCACAACCCGGTTTCAAGTTGACATAATCTACCCTTGTGCGGATTATGAGAAGATCGTTTTTTTGGATTTAAAATGATCTAGGTGAAACACGTTGGGTTGTGTACATAGTCCATTCAATGTTAGGATCCCGTCTTGCAGGTTCTTTGCTTGCTTGGTTTTTCCTTATTTTATTGCAACTCTGGAATGTAATTGGTTTGGAATTGATGTAATATTTTTTTTAGAATGCCGTGAGTTAGGTATTTTGAAATTTCCTCCATTCTTTTGGGAATATGAAAAGAAAAATTTAAGAATGTCTTTCCTCCTCATCGTGTCCATCTAAGCTAGTGATATTGAATGAGCATGAGTGTAATTTCAGTCACTAGACATGGTGGCACTTATGCGAGTCGACATTAGGCCACAAGTGAGTAGGTTGTGTGTGGCACTTCTTGCTGATTTTGTTGGAATGTCACTCGCATGAGTTTCCTTACAGGATGAGTTTTCTTAATCAAATCACCAAGATCTAGGCTTGGTCTTTGGGAAAGTGTTATGTTTTTAAATAGTTGTGTGCGATATTACTATCAAGAATCATAAGTGTTTAAGATTATCTTAAAAGGTTATGATTGGTGATTGGTACCTACCTAATAATCTTGTGGATGAGTCCACTAGGTTAAAAGGATCTTGATTCACTATTTTAAAGCATTTTTGGATCAATAAAAAATTTTTTTAGGAAAATTATTCTGAACATGAACTTTATCTTACTCTCACATTTTTTAAATATAGAGCTATGTCTACACTGCCAAATTTTCTGCGTTCGATGATTGATAAAAGCCCACTTGCTAACGACGGGTCAAACTACTCTGACTGGGTCCTCAAGCTTAACATCGTGTTGCGCTTGGAGAATCTCTTACCTATACTAGAGGGTGAATGCCCAGTAGAGAAAGAGATTGGCAAGCCAACTGATGCTGAGAAGGAGGAACAGAAAAGATGGAATGACAGTCAACGTGTCGTGCAGACTCTGATCCTGGCCAGCATTGGCGATCAGCTGCAAAGGAAATTTCTCGATACTCCTGCAAAGGAAATTGTAGCACAATTGGAGAAGATGTTCACCGATAGTGCTCGTAAAGAGCGCTATAAGACCACCATCGCACTCACAAGGTGCAAGATGATGGAGGGCGAGTCTGTCTCAGTGCATTTCCTTAAGGTGCAAGGCTATTTGGAAAAGTTGGAGAAACTGAAGTCTCCAATTCCTGAAGACATTGCGGAAGACATCATTTTGGGGTCACTGCCTTACTCGTTTAAGGATTTTATCATGCATTATCATATGCGTGAAAAGCAAATGACCATAAATGAACTCCATAACGCCCTCAAAACAGCTGAGGTTGACATGGGCAAGACAAAGGGAAATGCTGTCTTAGCTGTGGCGTCTGATAGCAAGAAGATATTCAAAAACAAGAATAAGTCTAAAGGCCAGACCTCAAAAGGAAATTTTCATCTCAAGGGCAAAAAGGGAGGTACTCAAGATAGTGCCTCCAAGGGAGGGAAAGTGAAGAATTCTCCTAACTCTCTCACTGAATGCTTCCATTGCCATGAGAAGGGACACTTCAAAATGAACTGCCCCAAGTACAAGAGAGACTTGGATGAAGGCAAAATCGAAAGGAAGCGTCCTAAAGGTATTTTTGTTATTGAGTTGAGTTTGAATTTAACCACTACTATCCTTGATTGGGTAATTGATACCGGATCATGTGCTCACTTAATCTCAAATGTGCAGTCACTAAAGGATAGGAGATCTCTCTCCAAAGGAGAGGTGGTGCTGAAGGTTGGAAACGGTGCTAGTATTTCTGCAGTTGCGGTGGGCACTTTGGAACTCCCCTTATCTAGTGGTTTATGTCTAACTTTATTTAATGTTTATCACGTCCCTTCTATTTTAAGAAACATTATTTCTGTATCATGTTTAGATGCAGAAGGTTTTAGTTTTGTCATTGGGAACTCCCAAATGAGGATTGAGAAGGATGGTTTATTTTATGCAAGTGCTTTCATTTCCAATGGATTGTATTTGCTTAACATTGTTGATGATAAACAAGTATTAAATATCAGTAACAAGCGACTCAAAATATCTCACATAAGTGAGACTATCTTATGGCACCATCGTCTTGGTCATATTAATGAAAATCGTATAAGGAAATTGCATCAGGCTAATCTTCTAGGTTCTTTTCATCCTGATGCAATTGATATATGTGAATCATGCCTAAGGGGCAAAATGACCAAGACACCTTTTATAAAGAAAGGTGCGAGAGCAAACAACTTATTGGAATTGATACACTCTGATGTATGTGGTCCAATGAATGTGGTTGCTAGAGATGGTTTTAGGTACTTCATCACTTTTACGGATGATTATAGTCGATATGGCTATGTTTATCTTATGAAGCATAAGAGTGAATCCCTTGCCAAGTTCAGGGAGTATAAAAATGAAGTGGAAAATCAACTGGATAAGAGAATCAAAGTTTTGAGAACAGATCGTGGAGGTGAGTACTTGAGCAATGAGTTCAATACTTACTTAAAGGAGTGTGGTATTGTACCACAACTAACTCCTCCTGGGACACCGCAGTGGAATGGTGTCTCCGAAAGGTGAAACCGGACTCTGCTTGACATGGTTAGAACCATGATGTGTCAAACCGATCTACCTTTATATTTTTGGGGTCATGCACTTTTAACGGCAGCTTACACTTTAAATTTCGTTCCAACTAAAGCCGTAGAGAAAACTCCACATGAAATATGGGTTGGGAAACCTCCCATCCCATCTTTCTTTAAGATTTGGGGTTGTGAAGCATATGTCAAACGTATGCAATCATCCAAACTAGACCCCAAAGCTGATAAGTGCTTCTTCATTGGATACCCAAGAGAAACTAAAGGGTATAACTTTTGGCACAAATCAACAAATACTATTTTTGTCAAGAAGGGTGCTACATTCTTAGAGAAAGAGTTTCTTGAAAGAATCAAAAGCTGTGACCGTAGGGTGACACTTGAGGAAGCTCAAGAAAACCTACAAGAAAGTGATCGTGAGAAGAGCACTGATGTTCAATATGATCACCAAGAGTCACAAGAAGTTCCTTTAGTCAGTGGGAGCATGAGTATTCCACCTCCGCAAATGATTACGGAGGAAACTCTTGATTTACCACCTCCGGTTACTCTTACTCGTGTTGAGCATGATTTGACTCCACCAGAAATAGTGGAGGAAATTCAAGAAGCTCAGACTGAGCTAGGGAAACCAAAGGATCTTAGGAGGTCGATCAGGGAAAGGAAAAGGCCTGACTTTTACATGGGTCTTCATGAGGTGTTTATCTTAGACACAGAAGACCCATTGACCTATGAAGAAGCAATGGAAAGAAAGGATTCCGTAGCATGGCTTGAAGCCATGAAGTCCGAGATACAATCCATGTACGACAACCAAGTATGGAACTTGGTTGAACTTCCTGAAGGAAAGAAATCCATCCCCTGTAAATGGATTTTTAAGAGGAAGATGGACATGAATGGAAACATGACAACCTACAAGGCAAGACTTGTAGCGAAAGGTTTTAGTCAAATCCAAGGGATTGACTATGATGAAACCTTCTCGCCCGTTGTGATGTTTAAGACTATTCGGATCATGTTGGCGATTGCCGCATTTCATGATTATGAAATTTGGCAATTGGATGTCAAAACGGCCTTCCTAAATGGAAAGCTAGATGAGGATGTATTCATGAAGCAACCTCAAGGTTTTGAAGATTCTCAAAATAGCGGCAAAGTATGCAAGCTTCAAAGAGCCATTTATGGGTTGAAGCAAGCATCAAGGAGTTGGAACAAACGCTTTGATGAAGAAGTTAAAACCCTTGAGTTCATTCAAAGCAAGGAAGAGCCTTGTGTATACAAGAAGGTTAGTGGGAGCAACATTATATTCTTGATCTTGTATGTTGACGATATTCTTTTAATGGGTAACAACTTATCATTAATGGAACAAGTAAGAAACTCATTGAAAACAATCTTTTCAATGAAGGACATGGGTGAAGCCCAATATATCTTAGGGATAAAGATATATAGAGACAGATCACGTAGACTTATTGGCCTAAGTCAAAGTATCTACATTGACAAGGTCTTAGAAAGGTTCCATATGGAAAACTCTAAAAAAGGAAATGTGCCAATGAAGACGTCTACTCAGCTAGGCAAGTCTCAATGTGTCTCATCACATAAAGACCTCGAATACATGATGAATGTGCCATATGCTTCCGCCATAGGTTCCATCATGTATGCCATGATCTGTACGAGACCGGATGTCGCATATGCTCTCAGCATGACGAGTCGATATCAAGCTTCACCTAGTCCATATCATTGGACGGCGGTCAAGAATATTCTTAGGTACCTTAAGAGGACCAAGAATAAGTTTCTTGTATTTGGTGGACATAAAGAGCTCCATGTAGAAGGTTACACAGATGCTAGCTTTATGACAGATCCGGACGATAGAAGATCTCAATCTGGGTTCGTCTTTCTTCTGAATGGTGGAGCTGTGAGTTGGCGCAGTTGGAAACAATCCACTACTGCTGATTCAACCACCGCAGCGGAAGTCATGGCGCCCGCAGAGGCAAGCAAAGAGGCAGTCTAGATAAAGAAATTTCTGGAGGAATTGGGAGTCGTGGCATCTAGTGAAGGGCCCTTGAGATTGTTTTGTGATAATAGTGCTTCCATTTCACAAATCAAGGAACCGAAATCACATCACAAGACAAAATACATGGATCAGAAGTATTTTGTCACACGCGACTTCATTGAAGAAGGCAAGATTGCGCTTTTATGGATTGACACAAATAGCAACACAGCTGATCCCTTTACCAAGCCTCTGTCTCAAGCCAAAGGAGAAATTCATTTCGAGTCCATGGGGTTGCAAGACCATGGAGAATGGCTTGATGTTTGATGACGGAGGATTCCTTAGTTTTATATTTCTTTTATTAGAAACTTTAAAAACAAGTGGGAGATTGAAGGATTTGTGTTTTGAAAGTTGTCTTTTATGTTATTAAGTTCATGGTTTTAATGAATATTTGTCTCATTCTGTCCCTAGTTCATATGATGATGCATCATGATAGCTCAGGAAGATGCTCTTGGTCTTGAGCTGTAGAACACTTGAGTTCCATCATATGATCTTAGTTTTATTTTGCTCACGATCCTGGTAGTCAAAGAGGGACATTGACCACCACCATGGATTGTCATGTGATTTAAAGTACATTGTAGTTCTACAAATGTTGGTAATAGTTATCGTTTAATCACTTGAGTATGTATGCGTATGGTTTCATACATATTGAGGTTGGCCTATCTTAAGTTGTAACATTAAGTTGGAATGTGTTAAGTGTCATTAATCCTTACAACGTGTCTAGTGATGTGGAGATATGAGATATGTAGATTAAGCGCGTCGGTGTGAGCAATGTGATTGTAGTTGAAGACTGTCTTTTGATGGTGATAAATACTATGGTTTGTTATTCGCACTTACGCGTAAGGGATGTATATATCAAAATATCATTTGTCCCCAAACTAGTTTGGGTTTTGATATAGTCGGGCCCCTTGGCAAAGCGAGTTTGTAAAGCATGCATTATAACTAATGTAGTTATAAAGACACTCTTGCTTATGAGACCAAGAAAGACAAATATAGTGCGAGATTGACACGGTCCCAAATTCGCACAATATTTATGATATCATGTGACAAAAGTTAGACACTGGCCATTTAGTTCGGTTACCTCCTTTATCGTGTTGTTGTGGCGACTATAATGCCTTGATAAAGCCTCTTATAGTCGATAATACAAATTGGTGTATTATTGCCGTGACGACATGTTCCCTCTGCGAGGTCACACCAAACGAACGGGAACAGCCTAGATTCACCGTATTAGACTTAGTCAAAATATATGGTGACACTTTGTGCTTAGACCGTGTTTTTTCTCTGTGCAATTATTAAAAGAGAATTACGATGAGGCGAGTTGTCGTAATTGTTTAATAGAGGGGCACAGTGATTGGAGTTCGTGTAACCCCAACCTTAACGGGCATGATTTGGAAACATCCGGCATATATATATATAATGCTTATATGTGAGTATATATATATATATAGATTTACACACACACACATATATATATATATATATATATATATATATATATATATATATATATATATATATAGGTTCAGGTGGGGATTTGCATATTCACGGGATAGAGAAAACCGCAAGGGCGATTACAACAAGGGGATTCGGCTAGGGTTTAGGAACTACCCGACGACGCTCCTTTGATCGCACTTCTCGCCGTCGGCCCGCTCCTCCGCCAACCTCCTCGCCGGCAATCCTCGCTCTCGTCACTGCTTCTCGCCGTCGTTGATCCGCACCTGGAGTTCGAGGATGGCTCGTGTGTGAACCCTTGCATTTCCAGATCCGGCTAAAGGAGACAACATCAGCCACGACAGAGGTCTGCCTTGTTGGTCGTTCTCCTCCTGCAGCCTATTTGGGTATTCTCTACTCCGCTATACTCAAGCCGGTGACTAGTGTGATTCATCCACTTGGAGTCCTCGGTGCCCTTGACGGAGTTGGTCTAAGCGAGTGCGCTCTTCTCCTATCAACGGACTTGGGCCGCTATTCGGGTTCGAGGTGAACCAAGAGGCAAGACGATCGGTCTCATTGTTGCGGTGGGATTGCAATTTAGCTCTCCGACGCGCCTCCTCTCCCGCCTAGGGATTTTGTTCCCTAGAGGTACATTTCTAACATTTTGCAATGCTTAGATGTGATGAGTTAGGGTTTCCTTAATTGCTTGTCTAGTAGGGCGTTTCCATTGGATATCCGATCTCGTGTGTTGTGTGGTTGTTGAAATTTTTTTAAAAAAATTTGCCACGCCACAGCACGTGAAATCCAACAGGAAGATAGTGGAATGGAAATGGATGGTGTGAAGGATGGTTGAGCAATTATGTCCTGAAGTAGTTGTTGATAAGAGGTGGATGATGATGGTGGATCAGGAGGGGATGAAGGAGAATCATCCATATATGAATCATCTATAAGAGTGAAAGATAGAATATGAGATGATGAATCAATGTCCAGGTGGGGGTAGTGATGTAGTGGGTGGAAGATTTCTGCAGTTAATGGTGGAGTTAGAGAAGGAATTGAAGTTGGAGATGGGGTGGAAATTGTGATGGTAGATGTGACTGTTGTAGATGAAACAAGAGGTGGAGGAGGAGGAGATGAGGCAGGCAAGTCTTCTACATGGGCAGAAACCTGAGGGGAAGAGACTGAAGCAGTCCTTGTGCTGAAGAAGAGATTGCAGAGGGCCCGCTGGGCTTTACAATCTGCCTGTCCCATTTCCCAAATAGGGCACAGGTAAGCCTCTTGGAGACATTGATGTGCATCCCACTGGAAACAAGCAGGGCAGGGCATCTATGGTGAAGGAATAACCCTAAAATCCTCACAAAATTAACAAAGTTCTTGTTAATTTTCTTCTTGATTAAATCAAAAAAAGACTTCTCCCCAATTGAGTTGCTTCTTGTCCACCAGGGCACCCATCAAACAAAGCTGATATCTAGATATGGTATCATGAGCTGAGTGTTTGGCCAGCAGCACTTTTCCAACAATATCAGCTAGAAATCTGTACTCAACAGACAAATTCTTCTTAAGCAATTTACTATGGTTAGCATCTGAGTGTCCCATCCTTTCAAGCATATGGGAAAAATCCTCTCCAGAAAGCTCAACAGAATCTTCTCCAGAATTCATTTGAAAAACCTCTGTCAAAGCAGCAGGTGTTAGAGATACCTGAGTTCCTGATATGGTTCCAACCACTGTGTTCTGATCCAAATTGTGGGCAGTATACACCCATTCCTTTATCTCATCTGCAACCAATTTGATCCTTGTAGTCATTATGGTAACTAGCTATTGGTCTTTAAAAAGTTCCAGGATGTCCTTGAAGATTTGATCGCTGTTATTGAAAGAATCCATGTCGATATCAAATCCAGCGTCAAATTTCATTGCGGCCAAGATTGCGACTGAAACTGCCATTGAGTCGTGCAAAAATGAACAAACAAATGACCAAGTATAGAAAAGCTTAGAGGAAAGGGAAAATTTGCAGAGAGTATGAAAGCGCAAAGGGAGAACGACGGCCGAAAAATGAGTTTTATATTAGGGTTCGACGCAGAAAAGGAAAGATCGTTGAACTCTGTTCGACGATCTGGGTTTCTAAAGGAAACTGAAAGGTCATCAACATCGTCGATCTCCATTCGACGATATTGTAGAGCGTCGAGCTCCGTTCGACGATCGCTGACCTGAAGAAAGATAGTTTAGCACTATCTGAGAAGCGCTGAACTCAGGTCGACGATTTATGAAATCGTCAATCTCCGTTCGGCGATCTTGGGGAAAATCGTCGAGCTCAGTTCAGAGACCAGAAATATACTCTATACACAAAAAGAACATATTGATTTGCCTAGTCTTGGTCATTTTTATATTTTTAAAATCTTGGATCTTATTTTAGACTTCCTCTATCTAACATTCCTAACTGATTCAAGAAGAATGTATGTTTCTTTTCATCCAAGGGTTTGGTGAAAATATCTCCCCTTTGCAAATCACTTGAGATATATTGAAGTTCAATTTTATTTTTCTCAACATTATCCCTTAGAAAGTGATGCCTAATTTCTATGTGTTTTGTCCTACTATGGAGGATTGGATTTTGTGCTATAGAAATAGCACTGGTATTATCACAAAATATTTTTGACTTCTCTAAGTTCTAGCCATAGTCTAGGAGCTGATTTGAATCCACAAGATTTGTGAGCAACAACTGTCTGCTGCCATATATTCAGCTTCAGCAGTTGAAGTTGATACAGATGTTTGTTTCTTGCAAAACCAGGAGACAAGTCTGTCACCAAGAAACTGACAAGTTCCACTGGTGCTTTTCCTTTCTATTCTACATCCAGCATAATCAGCATCTGAAAATCCAGTTAAGTCAAATGCTGAATCTTTTGGATACCAGAGACCTAGATTTGGATAACTTTTTACATACCTAAGAATCCTTTTTACTAAGGTTAAGTGTGACTCTCTAGGGCTCACTTGGAATCTAGCACATATGCATGTAGCAAATATTATGTCAGGTCTACTAGTTGTAAGGTACAATAAAGAGCCAATCATTGCTCTATATGTTATCTGATCAACAGGTTTCCCATGTTCATCAGCATCTAATACAACATTAGTAGACATAGGTGTTTTCATACATGATGCTTCAGACATACCAAATTTCTTAACTAATTCTTTTGCATACTTGGTTTGAGAAATAAATATGCCTTCAGCATGTTGTTTGATTTGCAATCATAGAAAGAAGGATAGCTCACCCATGCTACTCATTTCAAATTTAGAATGCATTAGGTTGAAAAACCTTCTGCACAAATTTGAATCAGTATAACCAAATATAATATCATCTACATAGATTTGTACTAGTAGGGTATGGGACTTATGGGTTCTAATAAAAAGAGTTTGGTCTACTCTACCACTTATAAACTCATTTTTCAAAAGAAAGCATGCTAGGGTCTCATACCATGCTCTAGGAGCTTGCTTTAGACCATATAATGCTTTATGCAATTTGAAAACATAATCAGGATAAGTTGAAGAGATAAAACCTGGGGGTTGTCTGACATAGACTTTTTCTTTGATATCTCCATTGAGAAAAGCACTCTTTACATCCATCTGGTATACTTTGAATCCTTTGTGTGCTGCATATGCTAAGAAGATTCTTATGGCCTCTAACCTTGCAACTAGTGCAAAGGTCTGGTCATAATCTATCCCTTCTTCTTGAAAGTACCCTTGAGTAACTAGCCTTGCCTTGTTCCTTACAATGACTCCTTGATCATCCAATTTATTTCTGAACACCCACTTTGTTCCAACAATGGAGTGATCCTTTGGCCTTGGTACTAGTTCCCAAACTTTGTTCCTTTCAAATTGATGCAACTCCTCTTGCATAACAATGATCCAGTGTGGATCTTGCTATACATCTTGAATGGATTGAGGTTCAATTTGAGAAAGAAAGCAAGTGTGCATCAGGTTTTGGTTGACCTAATTTCTGGTTTGCACACCAGCTGAGATGTCTCCAATCACTTGGGAGATTGGATGGTCTCTTGATGTTACTAAATCAACAGGAGATGTTGATTGTTCACCAACCTGTGTTGTTGTTTCCTCTGGTGGTACAACAACTGGCTCTTCAAGAAGTTTCTCCTCAATGTGTTGAATGTTTTCTTCATCTTCACTGCTTTCATCTTTTTGAGTGATTTGTAACCTGTCCAAGTCTTTTGCAAGAGAGTGTACCTGCAAAGGTTCTATGGTAGAAGTATTCTTCTCCTTGAAAGACATGTTAGACTCATCAAAAGATATATGAACAGATTCTTCAATTTTGAGAGTAGATTTATTATATACCCTATAAGCTTTACTGATCATAGAGTATCCCAAAAACACTCCTTCATCAGCTTTAGCTTGAAATTTTGCTAAGTATTTCTTGTCATTATTATGAATGTAACAAATACAACCAAAAATTTTAAAGTAATCTACTTTAGGTTTCTTCCCTTTGAGTAATTCACAGGGAGTCTTGCCCTTCAGTTTATGTATCAAACTTCTATTCAACACATAGTTGGAATTGTTCACTGCCTCTGCCCAAAAGATAGAAGAAGGTGAGCATTTGACAACAATGTAGTAGCAGATTCAATAAGGGTTCTATTTTTCCTTTCAGCTACCCCATTTTGTTGAGGAGTTCTAGGAGCTGAGAAAGTGTGCATGATCCCTTCACTCTGACAGAACTCTTGCATAAGAAGAGAATCAAACTCTGTCCCATGATCACTTCTGATCAGGACAATGTGAGTATTGAACTCACTCTGTATGCATTTGAGAAACTCTGTCAAACACTTAAAGTTATCAGATTTTTCCTCAGAAAGAACACCCATGTGAATCTAGAGAAGTCATCTACAACCACTAAAGTTTAAGATTTCCCTCCTAAACTTTGTACTGTGATGGGTGCAAAGAGATCCATGTGTAACAGATACAAAATCCTAGGTGAATCAATCTTATTAAGTGACTTGAAACTATTTTAGTTTATTTGCCTAATTGACAAGCCCTGCAAAGTCCTTCCTTCTTGTAGGGGCCAGAAGGTAGTCCTCTAACAAGGTTGTCCTTGGATAGCCTAGCAATGGTTTTAAGGCTTATATGTCCTAATCTCTTATGCCATAATTCATTAGGTCTACAAATAGAGTTGAACAAGCATATGTCTACTTTAGTTGAAAGAAAGTCTACTAAATAGATGTTACCTTTTCTTTTACCTGTCAACACAGTTTTGTTGTCCTCTGATTTGATCTTGCATAAGGATTTGCTGAAAGTCACTTGGTAGCCTTCATCACATAGTTGACTGATGCGGATTAAGTTATGCTTCAGTCCTTCCACATAGGCTACTTTCTTGAATATGACTGTGCCAATCTGGACTGCACAATATCCTTTTGTTAGTCCAAAGTTTAAATCACCAAATATTACTTTGGGTCCAAGCTTGGATTTGAAGGATGTGAAATTGTCCTTATTTCCTTTCATGTGCTTTGAGCACCCATTATCCAGATACCATTGCTGGTTTGATGTTGGATAGGTCTTCATCTGCACATAAAACAATTTACTTGTTTTGACCCAGTTTACCTTGGGCCTAGGTTGATAACCTTTGAATTCAGAAATAAAAGACATCCCTGGTTGACTCTTATAGCCTTCAGGATGATATCTCCTTGGAGGTATTATCCATTCATTATAAGGGTTAAATTTTTGGGATGAAGGACCCCTAGGTTTGAAATTTGATTTTCCTTTGAAAAAGTATTCAAAACTCTGATCACTGCTCGACGATCGTTGAGCTGAGTTCGACGATCTTGGGTCAGATCGTCGAGCTCCGTTCGAAGATTGACTGTGGCAGAGTTCAGGATTTAGAGATTGTTGACCTGAGTTCGACGATTTAGCCTGAGATCGTTGATATGCATTCGACGATCGTCTAGCTCCGTTCGACGATTTCTGTTGAACTCTTGTTTTCTTAGGTAAGTCAGAATTCTTCCTAGCTACCTCTACAACTCCCTTTCCTTTATCAGAGATAAACTTGATTGGAGTTGTTAATACTATAGGTTGGCTAGATGAGGCACCCAAGCCTAGTGTACTATTGAATCTTGAGTTCACTGTGCTTGTAATGTCCATTAGCTTGATACTTCTCCCATTGAGGGATTCTTCAAACTTCTTGGCCTCTGATAGTTCACCTTTCAGTGAGGTTATCTGCTCCCTACAACATTCCAACTCCTCAGAGAGTTTGAGGTTTTCTGATTTTAAAGTACTGTGTTCAGATAACTGATTTCTGAGAGAAATGATTTCCTTCTCAGATTTTAATAGATCTAAACAAAGTGCCTTAAATTCACATTTAAAGTCCTCTGAATTAAAATCAAATGAGTCTATTACCTGGTCCTCTTCAGATTGAGCCTCCGATTCAGATTCCGACTCTTTTGCATCAGAATTTTGTTGTGAGGCATTGATAGCCATCATGCAGAATTATTTTTCTTCAGCATTATCTTCATCATCACTTGAGCTGGATAAAGCTTCAGATTCTTCTTCTGTCTCACTCCAGGTTTCTGCTACAAACCCTTCCTTGTGTGTTTGTTCTTGCTAGAGGAGGGTTTGTCATTGCTGTTCTTCCTGAAGTCTTTGTCTTTTCTTCTTTCATTCCTGTCCTTCTTGTCCTTGTTTTTATTTTCTGGACAGTCAGGCACAATGTGGCCTGGTTTCCTACATCCAAAACAAATAATCTCTTTGTTATTTGATTTATCATACATTGGCTTGTCATGCTTTCTGTGTGATCTTTTCCTGAAATCCTTCATGGCCATTTTGTAAAACCTTTTTGCTAGTAGGCTTAGCAGCTCTTCATTGCCTGTGACTTTGTCTTCGGGCTGATCTTCAATGGCTTTGAAAGCTATTGATTTTTCCTTTCTTATAGCTAGTGAGGCAGCCTTTTTCTCTTCTTCTCTATTCTTGATGAGCAGCTCATAAGACTTGAGCTTGCCCAAGAGAGCTTCAGTTGTGATCTCATTTAGGCTTCTGGCATCCTTAATTGGCCAGATCCTTGAGTCCCAAGTGCTTGAGAAGCACATTAGGATTTTATCATTGAGCTCAGTCAATGAGATCTCTTTGTCCAATGATTTCAGCTCATTGACTATGAGACTGAGTCTATTATACATATCTGCTACTGACTCAGCTTCTCCTTTCTTGAAATTCTCATATTGGGTTATGAGGTGAGATCTTCTATCTTTTCTCTCATCAGCAGATCCTGAGACTATCTCAGATAGCTTGTCCCAGATGTCCTTTGCTGAGTTGCATTCAGCTACCTTTTGGAATATTTCATCAGACATAGTCTGGGCTAGAATGTTCATAGCCTTTGCATCAGCCAATTTCCATTTCTTGATTTCTGCATCTGTTCCTGAAGGAGGTGGAACAACACTTGTACTTGTATTTTCTGGAGGTCTTGGACACACTGTCAAAACAGAATTGAAATTGTCTTCGTCAATAGAGTTCTTGTACAGTCTAATCCTTGCCTTCTAAAGTGCAAACTTAGATAGATTGCACACTGGAGGTCAGGTGCTAGCATAATCTTTGTTTTAGGCCATGTTCTGTGAAGAAATAAATCTAACAACAAACTTAAACAAGCAGATCTAACTGAAAGAATCTTTGGGTTCAGGTGTTAGCCTGTGCAACCACTAAGGCATGGTATTTTAACCAACCTCGAAGATGTGGTATTTTAACCAACCTGCCTCTGATACCAATTGAAAGTGCAAGTTAGATCTGATATACTCTAGAGGGGGTGAATAGAGTATGGTGCTTGCTAAAAACTTTTTTCAACTCTTGTTGTATTCCTAAGTGAACAGGGAAGCAAATGAAATACAGCAAACACAATAACTATCTAATCAAAAAGAAATCACAGAACAATCACAAACCACAGCCAGAAAACAAAAAAAGTAAGCAACCAGAAGACACAAGGAGCTATAGTGGTTCCCCAACCAATCTGGGTACATCCACTCTTCTAACACCCTAGGTAGGAATCCACTGCAGGATGAGTTGATCAGGTGTCCTAGGCAGCAATGAGTTTTTGATAAGGTACTCAAAAAGCAAACCAGATTTTTTGATCAGGTGTCTTGCCACCATTGAGTTTTGACAAGATCTCAGAAACTAACACAAACTTTTGAAGGAGTTTGATAAACCCTTATATAGAGAGAGAGAGAGAGAGAGAGATGATCTTCTCTATCAACAATCAGAGAGAAGATAGTGGATGTTGTCAAAGCTCCCCCTGAGTTCTTGAGTTGTTCAGGAAGTGAAGCTTTGCAGTAGTGTGATAGGCCTTCAGAAGATTTGATCTCCAGCAAAAGATGATTCCAGCAGCAGCTGAAATGTGTGGTGTCTGGAGTCTTGAATGATGATGGCCTTTGAACACTGGAATCAAGAGGGATCTGAAAATTTCAGTATGTTGATCTCCTTTGTGATGTGTGTTCTTGTAAGAATTTTTAAGACTGAGAATATCTGCAACTCTTTCTCTTTCTTTTGTTGTTGTTGATGATGTTATTCTTCTATTCCAGCAGAATATGAATATCTCTTTTATTCCTTAGATCTGAATAGAATGATTCTCTATCCAAGATAGCCGTTAGCCTGTCATAAATGACTTTCTTAACTGCATTTTGTCTTCTGGAGGAAAGTCCAATAAAAACATTCCTTTGAAAATCCCTTGAAACTTGCTCCAGATTAATTGAAATGGCTACAAGATCCTTGACATAAATGCTGAGAATAATTCCATGACTGTCTAAATTTGAATCTTGAAAAACGTCGATCTCTCCGGAAAAACGTCGACCTGAGCTCAACTATCGTTGAACTGAGCTCAGAGACTGGACTTAGACTGAAATAGAGATCGTCGATCTGAGCTCAACTATCGTTGAACTGAGCTCAGAGATAGAGAAACAAACTAGAGACAGAAGCGTCGATCTGAGCTCGAAGATCGTCGAATGGAGTTCGACGACTCGTCGAAGTTGAGCTCAGAGATCGTCGAATGGAGTTCGACGATTCGTCGAAGTGAGCTCAGCGATCGTCGAATGGATTTCAACGATTCGTCGTCCTGAGCTCGACGAAATGACTTAGTCTCCAGAACTGAAATATCTGGTCTTGAGGGTCTTGAGGGCAGCTTCCAAACCTAAATACTAACCCTTAGATTCAATTCTAATTGACCTTTAGATCTATACAAGGAGGTCAAAACAGATTTCCTAAAAGACATAGGGATCCTTGCCCAAATCAGTAATAGGGTGTTCCAACACACGCCCTGTGATACGCCCGCGTCACAGGCCGTGACCTCCCGAAAACTTCGTCGACTGAATTTCGTCGACCACGCACCCAACTTCTCAACCCGAGCGGGACACGCCCTGGGACACGCCGTGTCCCAGGCCGTGTCACCCAATTTTTTTTCATTCTGAAATTTGGGTTGTTACAACCCTCCCCTCCTACAAGAAATTTCGTTCACGAAATTGCACATAGGAAGGAAAACAAAAACCAAACTATTATGACGTTAAAATTATATGTTACAACAACCTTTGTATTGTACAACCTCCACATGTGCACATTAATCCACAGTTTCAGCTAGTGATCTCTAGCCACAAACATTCTATATACCCTCAAACAGCATATACATATATCATAATCGATCGATCACTTCAATTTCACCAAGTATGCACCAACATTTCAACATGTAACACGACATATAACATATATGCACACAACCATCACATTAGTCATTGCCTTATATACAACATTATTCACATCACTAAAGTGATACAAGTCATTATTCTTAGTTTCGCTCAGCCTCCCGATTTTGCATTTCTCGTGTAAGAGTCAAATTAAACACTCAAGGCTGAATTTCACCAATTGAGCTTTGCGACTCTTGTACTTCCAAATTACGCAATCGAGGTTGCGTCTGGGATGCAGATGACTCGGCCACTGCTTTACCCTTTTCTTCATAAGATGCACCTATCTTTTTCTCACTCCCTGCAGGGGCATTCCAACAAAATTTAGCAATATGTCCTTGCTTCCCACAATTATAACATAGATGTGTATCAACACGTCCTTGCCCATAAGTTGCCCCCGAAGAAACAGTCGATGGAGCTGATTCAGCAGGTCTGAACTTTTTCTTATCTCGTCTTCTCAACTCCGACTACTTCGACTGTGGCACTTTAAATTCTGTCTTCTCCACTGCCAGTCTCTTCTTCTCTTGTACCCGCTTTAAATCTTTCTCCAGGGCACGGGCCGTATCTACCAATGCTTGGAAGCCTTGGTTCACTGAACTCGGGAGGACCAACCTAAACTCATCCCGCAGTCCCTCATAAAAGCGATTCGTCTTTCGCGCTTCCTCCGCGAAGGTAGACCCCGCATATCTCCCCAGTCTGGTAAACTCATGCATGTATGTATCAATATCAGCCTCACCCTGCACCAGGCGGTGAAACTCGCTCTCCATCGCAATCCGCTGCGACACCGACAAATACTTGGCGAGAAACAATCTGGAGAATTCCTCAATTGAAATCTCAGCTAAACCTCGACCTACCAAGTGATGTACCTCCATCTCATCCCACCACAGTCTCGCTTCTCTTTCCAGCAAAAAAGTGGCTAAAGTCACTTTCTGCTCCTCTGCAGTCCTGATTGCCGTCAGGATCCGCTTCACTCTTGCCAGCCAATCCTCCGCCTGCGATGGGGAAGTCGCCCCACCAAATGTAGGTGGATGAAACTCCATAACGTACTTCAATGACTCATCCGTTTCTTGCTCGTCCGCCATAACTACCGCACGCTCTTGCCTTGTACCAGGCCGTACTAATACCCCTGTCGGCCTTGCCTGCCTAGTAGGCTGTGCCTGTAACACCGCTAGCACCATTTCCATCACCATCTGTATGGTCTCCGCCGAAGGAGGCGTAGGCGCTTCAACGGGTGCTGCACTCTCATCATATTGTTAGGGCTCCGACTACCCAGCACCACTCCTCGCCACCTAGAAATGTACAAAACACCATTAATCGCCATGTCATAACGGTAATTATACATTGACTACACATTCATGCCCCTTACGTGCATGAAATACATTCCTAGTGGACATTCGTGAGTTCAATTATGTTCTCGCCTACCAAACAATCTCAACCTGGCTCTGATACCACTTTTTAACGCCCCCACTCGTCATGTGGCATATAATGGTGGGTCCGGCCGGGGCCCCACGCCATATGTCATAGACAAGCGGCGAAAATCAAAATCTACTCACGTCCTAACTCAATACATTCTAGAGCAGCATTTTAAGTTACCATGAACTCAACTCAAAGAATGTCCACTATGATATAAACGTCACATTTATATCAACAACAGGAATGTATACAACTCACACACACTGGCCTTAAGGCCTTACAGGTTTCTCTTTACATAAATACATTTTCGTACATCGGCACGCAGGCCGGCCATACATGAAATCCAAACACGCTTCGCACGGCCTTCAAGGGCCTTTAGCAGCAGTCCATCCATTCCGCTTATTTCATTTCAAGCAGCAGCACTTGCAAACACATATCCACCCAAGAGCGGCAAACAAAGTATCGTCAGCTTTAGCTGTCCACTTATAAAGACCCTACCCCTTACCCGGGGTACTGGTTCCTTCCCTGTATGTATTGCCATCACAAGTTATCAATCTACCAAGCACAAACATATCACAAATGCTAGTATTCACCATAAGCTTCGTGCACTCAGGGCACCTTATTAGTGTACCGGATATACCAGTCGTACACCACCGATCCGAGGCTCTTCACTTGTTGGTTGGCCGGTTTCATCCTAGTCCACCAATCTCCCTGTTGGCGACATTCCGTCCGTACCACTCAGAGGTACTACCTCACGGCATCCACAAACAACCAGAGAAGATCGACCCACACCATGTGGTGTAGCAGCCAGGTCTATTGCAGCTCCACCGACATTACTACCCATCGACCCCTCACCTATTTCCGATCGACCCACACTATGTGGTCCAACACATAGGGTCCACCTCACTTCCTCCCAAACATTGTCACCCATCGATCGCCAATAATACAGATCAACCCACACCATGTGGTGTAACAGGCCAGGGCTATCTCGCACTTCCCAGGCGTGGTACCAATTGATCTCCTCTCCACAACCAGGAGCTTATTCAAAGCCTCTATACATTCATTCATCAATATCCATACCATCACATAGCCATACCATAAAGCATAAACCTTTCATATCAACAAAGCCACGGAGTCTTCTCCGGTTTACCCATATACATCACCAATCCAAACTAACGATCCAGATGGGCTTCACACAGCATGCCTATGCTATACTGCACACTTCTGGCTCTAGATGCAGACTCAACCAAGGAATCACTTACGACATCCACCTCTTAGTGGAGGATTTCATGCACATGCATAAAGAAAGTACTTCGATCTCCAAGAAGGAGATCGTTACCCTTGAAGATCGCTTCGGCGCCATGAAGTAGCCGGATGGAAGTCACCGCCTCAGCTTTGCCTTCCCAAATCCGAACTCGAATCTAAATTCCGCACTCCGCAGCTTCTCCAGAAGCTAGCTTTCCCTTCACTTCCCTCCTTCCCTTGACCTCTCTTCTCTCTCTCTTTGAGAAAAATAATGAAAAAAGGGAAGAAACCTCATTCTCGGCCCTTTTATCCACAGGGAAGAAGCTGTACCATTAGATCCAGAACAGGGAAATGAACTGCCAAAAAACTCTGAAAAAATCACTTTTTGGGCCTGACACGCCCTGTGACACGCCCGTGTCACAGGGCGTGTACCTTAAGCGGCACACGAACAGACTCATTCTGACTTATCCAAAATAGAACACGACCAGGGTACACGCCCGCGTCGGCCCAGTCACGCCCGTGACACAGGCCGTGTAACCCACTCGACACCTACTCGAGAGAAAATTTTCGACTTCTCGACATAGCGGGACATGCCCTGTGACACGCCCGTGTCACAGGTCGTGTACCCCTTGCTTGCCACTCGACGATCGTCGAGCGCAGTTCATCGACCAGAGGGGACACGCCCTAGGTCACGCCCCCTGTCACGCCCGTGTCACAGGGTGTGACCTCCCGAAAACTTCGTTGACCGAATTTCATCGACCACACGCCCAACTGCTCAACCCGAGCGGGACACGCCCTGGGACACGCCCGTGTCCCGGGCCGTGTCACCCAATTTTTTCCCATTCTGAAATTTAGGCTGTTACACTTACATTCTCCGACGTCACTCTTCATGTCATCGTCAGGGCCTGCCACCCTCACGATTGCACCCAGATTGAGCACTTATGTTCTCCGGCACCCAGACTGAGCACCTATGTTATCCGACGGTCAGATTGAGTACTTACATTCTCCGACGTCACTACTTATGCCAACGCCAGGGCCTACCCCCTCGCGATTGCACCTGGATTGAGCACTTACGTTCTCCAGCGCCCGGATTAAGCACCTACGACGGTCGAATTGAGTATTTACATTCCCCTACGCAACCCTCGTGCAACATCGTGGGGGCCTGCCCCCCTCACGAAGAAGTCACGCCTGGCCTCGCCGCGCTACGCAGGCGCGACCGACCTGGCCGGCCTCGCGGTGGCGGGTCGCGGCCGGCCTGGCCGGGCACGCCGCGGCAGGCTGCGGCCGACCTCGTCGCGGCAAGACGCGTCCGGCCTGGCCGGCCTCGCCGCAACCAGTGGCGGCCAGGCCACGGCAGGCCACCGCCGCCGGCCGACGGGCCGGCCGCCCCCACCGCCGGCCACTTGCCCGGCCTCCTCCGTCACCATGGACGACCTCCCCACCGTCCGATCAAGGGGAGGCTCTCCTCGCCGTCCGATCAAGAGGGTAACCACCCACTAATCCACTACTTTAGTGCTGGGGCCCGCCATGATCCTTACCTGGAGTCTATAAAAGAAACCCCAGGGGCTCTTCATTGTTCACCTTTTCTCTTCTCAGGGTTGCCTTCTTCTTCCTCAGGAGAGAGCTCGCCTGCCTCCTCCCCTGAGTCGGCCTCTTGTCGCCTTGAACCACCAGCGGCCACCTGCGACCACCAGCGCTCCACCAACACGCCACCAGCAGGAAAACGCTCAAGTCCCCAAAAAGCAAAAGGAAGAAGGCAACCGTCGCCAGCAAGTATACGCGACCGCAAGCGCCAGCGCATCAGGATCATCCCACGCATTTCAATACCCAAGTGACTCCCGCGACGCAGTCTGTTGCCCGTCGGGAGCCGTAGTCTCTCTCCCCCAAGTTGTAACGGGAGCGGCCTGTCGCCTCGATTCTCCAACACACTGTAATCACTGGAATCTAGTGGAATTTGATCGGCACAGACCCGGTCACGTGATTTTTTAACCATTTAAGGGGTTTTCCACGTCATCACATCTTGTGTCAACTTTCTACTTTCATTGACTGTGTACGCGCTCGACCGCCTCGTGAGCTAAGACGGTTCGAACAAATCCGGTCCGACCGGGACTTCGAGTTAGTCCGCAACAATTATTATATAATAAATATGTTATTTACTATAAAAATATAATAGTATAAAATATTTAATGTTGTATAACGTTAATATCATTAACATTTTCAAAATAATAATAATATTATTATTATTATTATATCATTTTATACATTACATTAATTAAATGTAGAATATATATTATGTCTTTAATTATTAAAATATTATCATAATTATTATTAAATAAGAATATAATGATTATTCATAAAAATAAAAGTTTCCAAAACACCGCATCTGTGAAAGACATGTTCACCCGATTAATTATGGGCGTTTATATTGGCAGCCCGTATATCGATATTGGCAGTGCCAAATTTTAAAATAAAACCAAATATTATAATCTTATCCTCTCTCTAATAGCAGCCCCTGTCGCCTAATAGAAATCCCGCAATCCTGCCCGATACTCCCGTCGCCCCTTGTTTCGCCCCCGCAATGCCCCGACGCCGGCCTGAAAAATCGCCGGAGGAGCACGATGGACGCCGACGAGCTACTCTGAAATGTTGGATATTCTCTCCCAAAGTCTTTTGCACTATTTTTGAGTCTGTTCTTGTTCTCTCTTCCGGGGTATTAGGGTTTAGGTTCTTCCATGGAGATTGCTCTGACATTTACTAAGGAGGTGAGAATGGTGATTTTTTTCTCCTTTATTGTTTGATTTCCTAGCGGTGGCGACCTAGTTTTTTGCTTCTATTCTCCTAGCTGCAGTGCACTCCATGTGTTTGTTCAAATGCTCCAATGGCTAAGCCGAAAATTTGTTGATCTCTTTCAGCATGATTTCATTATAAAAATTCAAATTGATTGTTATCAATTTATTTCAATTTTTCCTATTGTTTTACATCATCAGATATAAGAACGCCAACACAACCTAACTCCCTGCTGTTGCAGTCTCCTCTTCAAGCGGAAACACTTTTCTGCATTTCGCTGAAGATATAATTACAAACTTTAGATACAAGGACAATGCATGTACATTGTGTGTTTTTTAAATTTTTTTCTCTTACTATTTAGATTAAAATGAGTTTCGATGGAGAAATGAAATTATTGACGTATGGAGATTGCTCAGAACAAACTTCAATCGATGTTGGTTCGCATTTCATTACAAATCAGTCATTTAGTAGCAAAGAGGAGATGATTGAATGTGCGAGAAAAATTGGTAATGATTTGGGTTTTATTGTAATCATTGAAAGTCTTTGATTACAAGGGTAGCTAATCACCTAGGGGGTGAATAGGTTATTGCAGTCTTGTCAAGTTCTTTCAAGTCTTCTAAGACTTATGGCCTACTGTGTATACTTAATTCAGCTTTCAAGAACACAATACACAACACAACAAAAACACAATACACATCACACCAAATTTATAGTGGTTCCCCAGTATATGGGTACATCCACTGTCCCTCTCTGTCTTTCTAACAGTATGTTAGATAAGGCTCTTCTCCAAAACTATGGCTCCTCAGAGATTACTGCATGATCCCACTGGATCAGTCAGTCTCCACTGATACTAAAAGCACAGGCTCAAAGCCCTCCACACAGTAATCACTAACTACCAAACACAGGCACACAAGCCCTTAACACAGGCTGGGAGAAATAGCCCCACCCAGATCCACACACAGGATCCAATCACACAGGCCCTCGGCCCTAACATTGATCCCTCATTGGATCCTACTCACAGGCTTTATAATTTAGGCTTTACAATACAGATCTGTAAACAGATCCTCGGAATTTGAATAAGTTGTTGATTTGACTCGAGAAATTGTTCTCTGAGTCAATCTCTTCCTGGGCTAAGAGAATCTCAACACTATCTTCTTCACATCAACAAGACTGACAATTTTTGACTATTTGTGGCTTGTGCTGGAAGTTCCTCAGGACCTTGATCCTGTTCTTGCTGATGAAGGGGGAAGATCAGAATTAATCTCTTCAATCAGCTAACTTTTAATGACAGAAAATGAATTGTTCTGCCTCTCCCTCTGTCCAAAGAAAACTTTGTACATATATCTTCTTCTTCTTCAATGATCTAGAGAATTATCTTCAGATTTGGCTCGGCTTGGATCGTAAAATAGCTTCAGCTAGGGCTTGCCTAGACTGATTTGTCTTCCTCAGTAATATCCTCAGTACTTGATATAGCAGATGTTAATTGCACCAGCGAACTCAGATGCCCTTCAGATTTTTCAATTTGAAGTTCTTGGCTCTGTAATAATGACGGATGAAGATGACGAACTCTCGCTTCTTGTTTTCAGAATGAATTAATGTTAATCAGAAAGTTAATTTGATCTCGATCTCAGCTGCTATTTATAATCACATCGATTTGCGGGATGATTGACACGTGTCCCAGTTTTAACGGTGGTTAAAATCCCAACTTAATCAAATTGAGATTCACTGTAGACAGACAGCGACGTTAATGTCGATTTGTAGCATAACGAATCTGAAATTTGTTGACTTGTTGACTTTGTTAACGTCAGCATCATTCTGGACTTAGCAAAATCAAGCATAATTCGAGAAATCCTCAGTTCGACGAACTCAAACCTCAGTTCAACGAACCCAGAGCTCAGCTCGACGAAATCAAGTATCATTCCAGAAATCCTTTGTTCGACGAACTCAAAACTCCGTTCGATGGACCTAGAGCTCAGCTCGACGAAGTCAAGCATCATTCCAGAAATCCTTAGTTCGACGAACCTAGAGCTCAGCTCGATGAAATCAAGCATCATTCCAGAAATCCTCAGGTCGACGAACAAGTGAAAGCTGAGTTCGACAAACTCTGAACTTAGTTCGATGAACTCAAAGCTTAGCTCGACGAAAAGTGGATAAGCAATACTCAACAATTCTGAACTTTGAATTTCCTCCAGCTCTGCTAGGCGTTTAGTGGCGTTGAGTGAATAGGTCATACTCAATGAATCTGGACTTAGAAATATTTCAGCTCTGCTAGGCGTTGAGAGCGTTGAGTGTATATGCCTCACTCAACGCTTTTTGCCTTACCCATATTCTTCTGCACTTTTTGCTTAAAAGCGTTGAGTGTATAAGCTTCACTCAATATTTTTATACAAGTTATTTAAAAAGGCCAACAAGATGCAGAATGGGAGAAAATGTCAAAGGCCCTGATAGAAAAATCACAGTCTAACTTTCGTATTTATGATGGTAGTATTCTATGATGTGGTACGAGATATGAAGTTCCTAAAGTTGATAACGTTTGAGATCAATTATTATAAGAAGCACATCAGTCGAAACTCTCAATCCATCCTAGAGCGACAAAGATGTATCATGATTTGAAAATAAATTTCTGGTGGCCATGTATGAAATTAGATATTGCAAAATTTGTTCAGCAGTGCTTGGCCTGCTAGCAAGGTAAGGCTGAACATCGCTATCCAGGCTGAGAGCTACAACCACTACCAATCTCTAAGTGAAAATGGGAAGATATCTCGATGAATCTAGTAGTAGGTCTTCCTAAAATCCCTTCAGGAAATGATGCAATTTGGGTAATCGTCGAACGATTTACCAAGTCAGCCCATGTCTTGCCAATAAGAGTCGGTGATTCAATGTCAAGGTTAGCTCAGAAGTACATTGACCGTATTGTAACCTTACATGGAGTCCTAGTCTCGATTGTGTCCGATCGTGACCCAAGATTTACATCGAGATTTTGGAAGGCTTTTCAAGTAGCTCTTGACACACAACTTACCTTTAGTACTACTTATCATCCTCAGACTGATGGACAGACTGAAAGAACAAATCAAACACTAGAAGACCTATTGCGGATGTGCATACTTGAGTTTGGAGGAAGCTGGGAGCAACAACTTACGATGGTGCAATTTACCTATAATAATAGCTATCACTCTAGCATCCAAATATCCCCATATGAAGAAGCTCTATATGAAAGAAGGTGTCATACTCCTCTATGCTGGGTTGAAGTTGGGGAGAAAGCTATTTTTGGACTGCAGTTGATTGAAGATTGTAATAAAATTATTCAGATAATTCGAGACCAGTTATTGATCGCTCAAGACAGACAAAAGAAATATTTTGACCTAAAACATAGCGATGTGGAGTTTCAAGTCGGAGACCATGTATTCTTGAAAGTAAAACCTGGACCTTGTATCAAAAGATTTGGAGGAAGCGGGAAACTTAAACCTCGATATATCGATATGTTTGAAGTTCTTGCTAAAATTGGTCCGGTAGCATACCAACTGGCATACCACTAGTCATGAGTGGGATGCATGTTTCATGTATCAATATTAAGACAATACAACTATGATCCTTCCCACGTCATCCAGTTTGATACAAAAATGTTAGAAATACACCCAGATCTCAATTATGAAGCTATCTGTAACGAAATCATAGATCATAAGGATAAACAATTGAGAAACAAAACTATTCCCATGGTAAAAGTCATTTGGAAAGGTCGATCTGCAGAAAAAGTAACTTGGGAATTAGAAGAAGACATGAAGAAGAAATACCCTAACTTATTTTAATACAACAAATTTCAGGGATGAAATTTTTATAAGGAGGGTGATTGTAATATCCTGTAATTACTTAATCATGATTAGTGTTAAATAATATTGATTGTGTATTAATAATCACGTTGAAGAATTAAATTATCAAAAAGAGCTGAACCTTAGGAAGTGGAGTCCACGGTTAGAGTCAAAAGGTCGGAAAACCTATAAATTGATATATTATTTGTTGAAATCAGAGTTCACAAGAAAAGTGCGTTCAACCGAGACGAATTTCGAGAAACTGAGTCTTCCAATAAACTCAAAATATCAAAATCTATTAAAACAAATATTATATTGTCAAGATTGGGGAATGAAAGCAAAAATTATAATTTGGGCAATAACCACTCAGAATTTGGTAAAACGGATCACGGATTCAGGTCCGGAACATCGAAAAATGCTAGAGTAGGTATTTTTGTAATTTTACGGGACAAAAATGAACCAAAAGACCAAAAATGCGAGACAACGCCACGTGCCACTGCGCCACATGCCTGCCCAGCCACATTTTGCACATGCCTTTATAAGGCTGCCCGGATGAGTGACATGTGGCACCATCTAGATGAAGTAAAGTTCAAATTGAACTTTACTTCGTTTTTTCGTGTTTCTAGGAGCTACAGAGCTCGGATTGAGATGATTTTGGTGGCATTTCGAAGTTCATATAAATAGCTATCTAAAGGGATGTATTTCTCACTCCAATTCCTTTTCAAATTTCAGGAATCATAGAGTGAAGGTGTGAGAAAAGTCTAGGATCGCTGCCTTAATTTCACAGAAACTCATGGAGGGGCTTGAGAGCTAGTTTTTGGCCTTATCTTATGACGAAGCTTTCCTAGGTGTTGCTAATGCGACACCGAAGTAATATTTTTTTCGGTGAGCGCACAATTATTTGTCAGGGTGCTGTCAGATTTCTGCCGAACTGTTGATCTTTCTAAGAGGAGGTTCAAAGCTCAAATTTGGGAGCGTGAAGATTGAGATAGGTGGAAAATAATGCTATACTTATATGTTGCGTTAGTATTCATTAACGCTATAATTAATAGTCATTAAGAGATAATAATGCTGAAATTATGATATGAATCTGTTTGCTTACAAGAATAATGCCGAAATTTTCGTTAAACATAACAAATTGTAGAACTACGTGTATTCACATGATAATGACATCCAAAGTTTAAATATACATGCATGAATTTTGAAACCTTTAAATTTTATATATCAAGAATATGAAAATGCTATTGTATCATAATACGCACGATGTTATGCGAATGCTATTATGCGGTAACACACATGATGCTATGTGAACGCTATTATGCAGTAACATACATGATACTATGTAAATGCTATTGTGTCATAACATGCACGATACTATGCGAGTGTTATTATGCAGTAACATGCATGATGTTATGTAAATGCTATTGTGCAGGAACAACACATTATATGAATAATACTGTACAGGATGACAAATTGTGTACGATAAAAATAAATAAAAAATATATAATAAAAAATATGCATAATCAGCATGCCAAGTATTTTTAGAAAATAAAATGTGTTTATTTATTCACTATCCTGCATACATATTAGTATTGTGTTATTCTTTCAGAGTGGGCGAGAATGTTCACCGGTCTACTTACGTTTTTAGGTACCGAAGCGGATATGGGGGACCGTGAGAAGTAAGGAAGACTATTATTATGTACTATGAAAAATAAAAATGATGTTTCAAATGATGTACTCATATAAACTTTTGAATTATGAATCAAAATGTTGGTTATATTGACTCTTGTTTTGAAATGTGTAACTATTTAAAAGATCCTAATCTCACATTTAATGTTCCCAACTTGTTAATTCGAACTTACCAGGCTAGGGGTGTGACACGTTGCATGGCCGCGCTCATCCCAGCGCCCATGCACACTACACCTACGCAGGTCCACGCCACACCACGCCCGCGCGAGTGCCGCGCAACCTCGTAGATACCTCGTCCCGTGGGTACCTCCCAACCGCGCACTCGGGCACAACGCATGGCACCACGCCCAGGTCAATACCGCTTGGCGACCTGCACGCACCGAGCTACGTACATGTTGTACAACGCACCGATCAATGCCCCTCGCGCATGGCGACCGGCGTGTCTCCTACTCTTTCCTTTGTTTTTTTTCCACGGTGAATAATTTTTTCTTTGCACGAAAAATTATAAAAAAACACCACCTTCTTGGATTGAGACATGACGACGAATAACCTTCTCATACTCAGAGCAAAACCTTCTCCAAACACTCCACAACAACTTAAATGTGAAAGACAGGAATACTCAACAATTTATTAGTCCAACACATAACCTACAATGGAAGACTCAATTAAAGTTAAAAATATTCTGTCATATTTTATTCTCTTTAAATTGGAAGCAGAGCTAATCACAATGAAATCAATTATCTCGCAGAAAGGGCAGAAAATATTAGCCCCAATCACAATGAATCTCGGTGTCCAATCAAAAAAGATGCTCGTAACTTAATACCACAAGTGAATAATAATTCGTAACACGCGACCGCCATTATTTTCAAAGTCTACGGCTCAAAGTCATCACGGTTGCAATTAAAAATTTTTGTGCTCATCGCTTCATGGATCGCAACCTGTGAAAAATTTTGGTGCATTTGATGAGATTCTCCCTAAAAATATTTGAGTCAAAGCGGACCGAAACACTCAAGCAAGTCGCCCGACCAAGTGAAGCACGTGGGCGAGCCGCGCTCGCCCGAAGGGCCGCTAAACCACCCTAGGGGGCTCCAACAAAGCACAAACGCACCTGAACACATAGACATCGCGCATGCCCGACCAGCGCGTGCGGCCGACCTGCTCATGTGGCCAGGCCCAACGCATGCAGCCTGTCCCCGCATGCACACGATCGTCTCGCGCACGTGGCCACCACTTCGTGCGTATGATCGGCCCGCGTGCGCGCCAGCGCCGACCGCCCCTACTACCTCTTCCGGCCCCTGACGTTGCCGAGTAACTTGCCAAAGATGCCTTCGGGGCATTTTCATGATTCCGAGAAAATTGATGATCCAGGTGAGACCGGAAATGAGCAACGTCACTCGTTAACTCAAGATCCAGGCGAGCACAATTACCAATGCGTTACTTGAAGAATGCTATAAACGACCCAGAGCCTTTTTTTTAAGACAAACAACTAGAGAGACAAGAGAGTGCTCTGAGCTTTTTAGGCAAGTACGTATGACTTAGATCGTTCATTCTCCCTGAATTCCCCTCTGTTCGCTCTCAAGTATGCACACTCTCAATGCTCGCGTGGACGCTTCAGCTGTCGTAGGAGAAGACATAGAAGAATGCTCTCGTAGGTGGACGCTCTTTGCGGAAGCTCTGTAGACTTGTTTTTTTCCCTTTTTCTTTGCCTTCAAAGCTTCTAAATTGGGCAAGGTGCCCTAACTAAGGGAAGTGTGCCCTAGTAAAGCCCAACCAATCCAACCAGGTCTTCCTAGACCTAAAGTGGGGTCAATGGGTCACTAAGTACCCATGGAGGGCAGTCAAAGTGGTTAAGTTGACCTAAGTCAACTCTAACCCTAAATGGGTCAAACTGACCTACATAGGGTCAACTGACCTTCCCTTAGCCAAGTGGATCCCACTCATGTCCTCCTAACCCTAGGGTGAGGTCAATGGGTCACCTAGGACCCATTGGCGTCAACTCTAGAGCCTAGTTGACCCAAGTTAACCTTAGCCCTAAACTGGTCAAAGTGCCCTAACTAAAGGGCAAGTGGCCTTCTGAGTGCACGTTAACCCTACCCAAGTACTTCTAGACTTTAGGGGAGGCCCATGGGTCACCAAGGACCCATTGGGGTCAGCCTTAGTGGCTAATTTGACCAAAGTCAACTCTTGGGTCAAATTGGTCAAACTAGCCTAAATGGCTAACTCAAGCCCAACCCAAGTGGGCTAGGCCTATGCAAGTGTGGCCCATTGGTCTAGGAGGTGGAGAGACACATTTTGGGCCCACCAAATTCAGAATTTGGTGACTAGGAGAGAGAAAGAGGGAGTTACCCAAATTTGGAGGAGAGAGAAAGAGGAGCTTAATGGCCATCATGGCCATGGAGGCCCCATAACTCCCCCTTTTAATGGGGCTTTAACTCCTTGGAGGCAGGGGAGGAGTTTTTCAGAGGTGGCCGACCAGTGGGGAGGCTTAGCCCCTCAAATTTGGTGAAACCGAAAACTCCTCACTAATGGCTTTAATGGTGTCTTGAAGAATTTGGGAGTTACAAACCTCCGCTCCCCAATTCCTTCATTAGAGACCTTCACCAGGGCAAGGGGAAGAGTTTCCCCTGATCACATTCCAGTTATAGAGGAGTTGGTGTGGAGGTTGCAGAGGAGCCGAAGCTTGGTGGTCGGAAATGGCGAGGAGGCACGACACCCGCTCTCATGCCGCGATTCAAGTCCTCCTCCACTCCTTCTTCGATGGGTAGATCATAGTAACACTTAGGGTCAAGTTTCGGGCTCAATTGAACCCGATCGAGAGAGCTTTTTCTCCAATTTTTTCGCAAAAATTAACCTATCGGGTTTGCCGGAATAGGCCCCTCCGGCGGCTGTGCCGCCGCCTGGCGACAGCCACCACCTCAACAGAGGTGGTGGTGGCGGTGGCTGGCCAGGGAGGTGGCTGGGTGGCCGGAGACAGGGACTTGAAATTGGACCAGGAATAGTCAATCCTGGACGTTGGCGCGTGGGGACGATGATGGGATGCCGTCAAAATGTGCGTCAAGATGCGTGCAGCTACTGTTCAAACTAGAGGATTATATTTATCGCATTTTAATGAATCTGTCACACTATTTCTGTTACATTGTAAATTAAGTTAAAAATACTTATAGGCTGAATCATGGGAAATGGTCAACATATAACTTATAGCCCTATGGGTCTAATTTAACTCAAAAATAGTTTGAACCAATTTTGGTGCCTGGTTTGACCAGGGAACTCATGTTGGTGGGGTCTATACCTAGAGCCATGCAGAGATTAAAATGGGTCCACACACTTCATCCCTTGCCCAAATAACTTGAAATTTGGACAAGGAGTCACCCTAGTCTATACCTAGGTCTTGCCCAAAATGAGCATTTTTGGGGACAATGTTTCTATAGTTTTGTAAATTATTTAATTTCTCTAGAGTAAATTAATTTAAGGAACAAATGACCTCGAAACTCACCCAAATTTTGGTGAGTTGTGCTTGGGGTCATTATAAGGCTCTGGTTAAAATTTCATCTCATTTGGAGATGGTTTGAATTGAAATCATGTAAACCCTAACCTTGCCATAATTAGGGTATTTAGGTCAAAAAGTGCACTTTGGGTTTTTAGTGGTCAAATCACCTCAACAGAGGTTGAAATTGGGGTCACTGACTTGGCATGACTTTTAACACCTTCCCATGGAAGATGTGGTGGATTGGAATAGATTTGCCCTAGTATCTATGTAACGCCCCGGATTTTTTATTGCGTACGCATGATGGGCGTTACGTTGGCTTTGACCGTTGTTCGAGCGTGGTTTTTCCCGCGGGCTTGCGAATCGCTGTTTTGGTAGCCGAGTTGCACGATTCCCCAGCAAATCGGAGTCCAAATTGGGGACTCGGTGAGGCCTCTTAGGGAATGCTTGCACTTTTTCGCGCCCGGGTACTGTTGCTCAAAATAAGTTGCTGGTACAGGAAACAAAAAAGGGTAAAAAGTTCTTAAGGCAAAAATGGTCTAGGACGTCACAGAAACATTTTTCAAAACGGGGAAAAAGGGTCGTTTTGTGCGTGACACGCCCCTGACACGGGCGTAACCCAGGCCGTGACCTGGGCGTGACCTCCTTGACTCGACGAATTTTTTCTTGCGTCGAGTTGAGCTCGACGAATGGGGTACACGCCTCGTGACACGGGCGTGTCACGGGCCGTGTCCCGCTTTGTCGAGTGTCGAGTGTCGAGAGAGGGTACACGGCCTGTGACACGGGCGTGTCACAGGGCGTGTCCAGCTTGTCGAGTGTCGAGTGTCGTGTGTCGAGTGTCGAGTGTCGAGTGTCGAGTGTCGGGTGTCGAGAGAGGGTACACGGCCTGTGACACGGGCGTGTCATAGGGCGTGTCCCGCTGTGTCGAGTGTCGACACTTTGTGTCGACGAGGTGTCGAGACACGGGTTACACGCCCTTGGTCACGGGCGTGACCGACCCGCCACGGGCGTGTACCCGACCGTGTACCGTGTGGATAAACTTGGATATGCCGACTTTCTACGCCGCTTAAGGTACACGCCCTGCGTCACGGGCGTGACACAGGGCGTGACTGGCCCGAAAATCGATTTTTTCCAGTTTTTTTGTGCCATTCATTTCCTTGATTCTGCATCTAACGGTCCAGCTCTGTTCTGGAGGAAATAAGGCCGAAACAGAGAATGCTTCTCCTCATTTCACCTTCTCTTCATCTTCTTCCTCATTCCAAACAAGGAACCCAAGGGAGCAAGAGCTAAAGCAAGGCAAGGAAAGAGAGGAGCAGCCGTCGCGGCATCGTCTCGGTTCAGGCAAGCAGTGTTCTTCACCCTTGCCAATCTTTTTTCTTGTTTTTGATTGTGCAAAATAGTTAGTTTCTCTAGCTTGTTCTTCTTGTTTTGGGGTTCTCCCTTACTATCCTAATTCTGCTCTTATATTGCCCTATGCTAACGAACTTTGATCTTCCATGCTTAGTTTTGTTTTGTTATCAAGTCTATGCTAGGGTAATTCATGTAGTTCTCTTGTTCATATAATTCATGTAGCCTTTCTAGTTTATGTGATTCTTGCTTGAGCAAAAGTATGTGATTCTTGACGTATGATATATGTAATTAAGTTCATCAAACTCTAATCATGTGATTTGTTCTTGTTCCTCATCATGTAATTCATGTAGATCATAGCTTAATTAAGTTTTCTATCAACTTGTCGTCATGTGTGAGGACGCTGAAAGGAAACATGTGTAGCTTGGGTTATGGGGCGTTTTGCGAGGCGAATTGTGAACCATAGCAGGAGTGTTTGTGTGAGAATTCTGCAAGGGGTGGTGTGGTTTCAGTCTTGGTGGCCACCGGGTTTTGTTTTATGGTATGAGAGACCATTTTGGCCCCGATTTGGGCTGGTTTTGATTGGTGCGTTCCACTTTAGGGCCGCCACCGAAAGACCCTTGCGGAATTGAACTTAACCACTGCTTATGTTTCACTAGTTTGGTTGTGTCTTGTGCTAAAGATGATGAATTAGGCATGTGTATGGCCTTTTTGCTCCTGCGGGTTAAGCAGGACTTGATGACAATTGTACGCACTTGGTGCGTTTGGCACTTTGGATTGATAGTGTTTACTACTTGTTTTCCACTTGTTTTATTCACTCTTTTTACTTATATGAAACATTGCTACGGGGTAGGTAAGCCCCTTCATGATATTGTATCATCATGCTACTCTTCTTTTTATTGTATCCTCGAAGATTGCTGAGGTATTCTTTCTTGAATGCCTCAGGTGCAGGTTGTAGCCGATTGAGCGGCTAGGTTTGTTGGTGGCGTTTCTTGGGAGCTAGCCGAGCTTACTTAGCGAGGTAGTTCTTTTCTTTGTTGTACAGACATACATGTGCCCCAATGGGTTCGTGTCAGCTTGTTGGCGCCCATTGGTGGTTTTCTTTACTTATGCTATATGAATACTAGACTGCGAATGCGACTCATTTGGATGATGTCTTCTTGCTCTTGGGAAGGATTTATGGTAGGTTGCATTAGGTATTTTTAAGCTAAACAAAACTAGTATTGTATCCATGCATAACATGGTTTAATTACCGAACCCTTATTTTCCAAATGACGTAAACAAAGATGATTTCTTATAGTAGTATCAATATAGACTGCAAATAGGAGATCGTCATAAATAAACAAAGTCTTTCCGCCGCGTACAAATACAGTTTTTGATACCTAAGGCCGAGGGATACGGTCATTCAATCCAAAGGTTTTCTTGCATTTAACTGTGGAATTTCAACTCATAAAGTAAGCGTCAAGATTGCCTGAGCGTGTGCAGTTATCCCCTGCACGACGTGGCATCATAACTCGTAGTTTCTCTTGCTCTGATACGAGGTACTCGTTGAGGAAATGCGGGTTGTGACAATCTAAGACCAAACCCTAAAGATGGACTTTGGTGTCTTGTGAAGGGCATGGGGTCAAAAGACCTTATATGGACTTCAAATTTTGTAGGAAGGGTGCTAGGATAACCAAAGCCCTCTGGTAAAAATCTTGGAATATTTGGAGATAGGTAGACCCCTCAAAAACCTAACCCTAGTTTAGGGCACAAAAATTGTAGTGCTAGAATAGGTTATTAAAACTCAATAAACAGTGATGAAACTTGGGTAGTGTAGTCATAGGGGTAGTATGAACATTTGGAAATTTAATTGGGAATTTTGGATCAATACTCTTAGTACTTCCTTGTAATGTATGAATTAGCCCTACTAAAATGTTTGGCTATTGTGAATTCACTGTCCATTGGAAAGTCATGAAAATTAGGAAGAGGGAGGTTTAGACCATTATGCTTATGTATAAATTTTATTAGAATTTTTGAATACATAATTACTGCACCTACTTCACATGCTCATTAATTTGGATACTTGTTCAATATTTTTTTAGAGCTCATTATTTGTTAATAAATTATGAAACTTGACCTAAAGTATTCATATATCCTTACAATAATCCTTGAAGTTTCTCAAAATTTTTGGAAGTATTTGTGCTGCACTTGCCTCTTAAAATTGATTAAAATAGGTTATATTAAAAATTATAATTATATGTATAAACCTTGCTGTAAAATTGGGAGACTTTGGATTTTCTGTTAAATAGTCATATTGTATTTATTATAAATTTTGTGGAGCATTTGCTTGTAAGAAATTGGTACTTCATGTTCAAACATTGGGTGTTTGGATTACTAGAATAATTAAATAAATTATCAGATAAATTAGGAAAATTATGAATTTCTGAGTTTAGGCTAAAAATTTCATGACAACCTTGCAATAGTTATTATAGGGATACTGGATGATTATTTTGAGTACCTCCCATTTTACACATCATATAGTTTAAGTTGGTCTGCATTTAGTAAAACTGCAGAAATTATGTTGGAATATGAATTTGGGCAAATGAGTTGGGGTCATTTGTTTGCTGGTTTGGATAAAAAAATGAGTTCATCATTGGAAGTTAGGATGAGTAGAGTGTTGGATTGACTAGTGATAGGTGGTGCTCAGGATCGACGAAAGATCGTCTTTTCTGTGGAGAGGAAGTGTCAAATACACTAGGATTAGATCCAATAAAACATTTAAGGGACTAGGAGATGGGTAGCAAACAATAAAAATAAGTGCCTTGCGAAAGGAAGCTTTGGTTTTTAGCCCATCGTAGTTCTTAGTGCCCTTGAGAGCCCTTCACGGGGAATACCTTGGGCAGTCCTAGGCTAACGTAAACAGTAAGAATAATAAACTACAATGCAAGAGTAACTAGAAAAACTAGGGTTTCACCTTCATTCACCTCGATGTCTCGGGGTGTCAGGTTGGGTCACTCGGGCAGTAGGCTCAGTGGATTTGGTGATAGGCGGGTTAGCCCGGCGAGCTTTGGCTCGGTAGTTATTGATATGGGCAAGTTGGCCCGGCGATCTTTGGCTCGTAGTTGTTGAGATGGGAAGGTTGGCCAGGAGAGCTTTGGCTCAGTTGTTGTTGTGACGGACGGGATGGTCCGGGGAGCTTTGGCTCGGTGGTTATACGTCAAGGTTGCATGTGCATAAAGTATAAGGTGGTGGGTCATCGGTGTTGGAGAGTCGATGCACCGACGCCAATACGTTGACTCAGCAAGTGTGGTTTATCACTTGGCCAAATAAAGTCCGGTGCGCCAGCCGACAAGAGTACGTAGGAGCTCTGCTTAGTACACCAGCATTGAGCCGTACGATAGGTTTGATTGGTAGTGCAATTACCGGTTTAAAGGTGGGCGAGACCCAACCCACCGCTTCTGTTTGCCACTATGGAGGTATCTTGGGAGGTTCAGCTCCAGAAAGGGGGAACTAAAGGTCTGTGTACACAGAGTCGAGTGGGTGAGTTGTACTTGCATGTTCACATCATGGCATAATTGTATTTCATAGCATAATCATTGCATATAACCCGACACCCATTATATAAGTGGTATGTGATGCTTATACAATAGGCCCTGCAAAACGTCCCCTTGGTTTATAAGTTCGCGCGAGCATGCTTATAAGTTAAGGTTTTTATTCAGTAGATATAAATGTATGATTTCTAGAAAACCGACACCCTATCGTATAAATTGGTATGAGACTTTTTATACGATAGGAGCCCTGCAAAAGATCCCTTGGCTTATATGTTTTCATATAAGTTAAAGTTACTTTTCTTGTTCAGTCTTTTTACCTTCATTCTATCTTATATACTATAGAGCTGCTAGATTAGTTTTGCCAACATCTGCTTATTTGTTATTCTCCACCTTCATGTCCTCTCCTTTCCTTCTCCCTGTTTGGTTCCTAGGAGCCATGGGGGAAGGGGCGGTGGATGATAGGACTTAGTCTTTTAGACTAACGGTTTTCGAACCACATCATTTTAGGGGACCGTGGAGCCCAGCATGGAAGAGCAGCCCCAGAGGTCGGCACGCTTGGAGATGGGGCAGTCTAGTACCGGAGTTATGATGGCAGGAACTGTGAGTCTTGTTCGCTGCTAGTTGTTTTAGTTTTGCTTTCGCGATGAGAGATATATAGTGAGGACTCCATGTACTGGGCATGAGCCCAAGATTTAGTACTTTTATTATTTCTGTGGACACTCCCTTCGTGGAGTTTATTTACTATATATGTGATTTACGTGGACTTGCTTTATTATTTTGCTACAGTTGTGATCGATTTGGCTGGCAGAATTGGCGTTTTGTAGTGATGACCTTCCCGGGCGTGAAGGTGTCACCGCAAAGTGGCGGTTCTGGGCCTAAGACCCCGGTGTTTCAAAAAAAAGGGGGTCTTACAAGAAGTCATTGTCAATTAGGTCATGTAAAATGTATTTTTTCTATTATTATTATTTGCTAACAAAAACCAAAGTTACTTGATCCTTTATGTTTGGTCTGTCTCTTCGGTATTACTGATTCAAGAGAGATTGAAGACCTCGAGTTGTGATGTTGTCGTAGTCCGGGTCTCTTCGTGAGCACTTCTCCCGCATACCAACTACTTGCCCCTCTAGTGAGTTGAAGAACTCGAGCTATGATGTTGCCATAGTCTGGGTCCCTACGTGAGCTCCTCTCCCGCATACCATCTACTTACCCCCTCATGTGAGATTGAAGACCTCAAGATGTGATATTGTCATAGTTTGGGTCCCTATAAGAGCTCCTCTCCCACATACTAGCTACTTGTCCCCTCGGGTGAGATTAAATACCTTGAGTTGTAATGTTACTGTAGTTTCGGGTCCCTATTTGAGCTCCTCTCCTGAAAACCAACTAATTGCCCCCCTCAAGTGAGATTGAAGACCTCGAGTTGTGATGTTGTCATAGTTCGGGTCCCTACACGAGGTCCTCTCCCACATATCGGCTAGTTGCCCCCTCGAGTGAGATTGAAGACCTCAAGCTATGATGTTGTCATAGTTCACATCCCTGCACGAGCTCCTCTCTTGCTTACCAGCTACTTGCCCCCTCAAGTGAGTTGGTAGTCCTAGGGCAAGGCGATGTTGAATGCCTGACATGTGCAGCCAAGCGCTCTTTCTCCACATCAAGTTGAGCTCTGCTCCTGGGAGGTGCCAATGCTTTTTCCACCTCCAATCAAGCTCGGCTTCTGGTAGGTGTCAACGCTTTCTCCACCTCCAGTCGAGCTTGACTCCTTGGAGGAGTCGATGTTTTCTCCACCTCTAGTTGAGCTTGGATCCTGCGAGGTGTCGATGCTTTCTCCACCTCCAGTCGAGCTCGGCTCCTGTGAGGTGTTGATGCTTTATCCACCTCCAATCAAGCTCAGAAACTGCGAGGTGTCGATGCTTTCTCCACCTCCAGTCGAGCTCGGCTACTTTGAGGTGTTAGAACTTTCTCCACCTCTAGTCGAGCTCGGCTCCTATGAGGTGTCACCGCTTTCTTCACCTCCAGTTGATCTCGACTCCTGTGAAGTGTCTATGATTTCTCCACCTCCAGTCGAGCTTGGCTCCTACGAGGTATCAGCTCTTTCTCCACCACCAGCCAAGCTCAGTTCCTGGGAGGTATCGAAGCATTCTCCACCTCCAGTTGAGCTCGGTTCCTATACAGTGTCGATGCTTTCTCCACCTATGATCTAGTTTGGCTCCGGTAAGGTGTCGATGCTTTCTCCACCTCTAATCGAGCTCAGATCCTGCAAGGTATCGACACTTTCTCCACCTCCAGTAGAGCTCAGATCCTTGGAGGTGTCGAGGATTTATCCACCTCCAATTGAGTCAGAATCCTGGGAGGTGTCGAAGCTTTCTCCACCTCTAGTCGAGCTCGGCTCCTGCGAGATGTCGATGCTTTCTCCACCTCCAGTTGAGCTCGACTTCTGCGAGTTGTTGATGCTTTCTCCACCAATAGTGGAGCTCGGCTCCTGGGTGGTGTCGAGGCTTTCTCCGCCTCTAGTCGACCTTCATTCCTGGGAGGTGTCGATGCTTTCTCCACCTCTAGTTGAGCCCGACTCCTGCGGGGTGTCGACGCTTTCTCCACCTCCATTCGAGCTCGACTCCTGAGAGGTATTGACGCTTTCTCCACCTCCAGTCAAGATCAGCTCCTGTGAGGTATCGACACTTTCTCCACCTCTAGTCATGCTTGACTCGTGGGTGGTGACTACGATTTCTCCACCTCCAATCAAGCTTGGCTCCTGGGAGGTGTCGATGCTTTCTCCACCTCCATTCAAGCTCGGTTCTTGCGAGGTATCGACGTTTTCTCTCGCCTCCAATCAAGCTCGGCTCCTGGAAGGTGTCGACACTTTCTCTACCTCTAGTCAAGCTCGGCTCCTGGGAGGTGTCGACACTTTCATCACCTCCAGTCAAGATCAGCTCCTGCAAGGTGACGATGCTTTTTCCACCTCCAAACGAGCTCAGCTCTTGGGAGGTGTCGATGCTTTCTCCACCTCCAGTCGTGCTAGGCTCCTGGGACGTGTCGAGGCTTTCTCCACCTCCAATCGAGCTGGGTTCCTGTATGGTGTCGATGCTTTCTCACCCTCCAGTTGAGCCCTCATCTTAGGAGATGCCGACGCTTTCTCCACCTCCAGTCGAGCATGACTTTTGGGGGGTGTCGATGCTTTCTCCACCTCCAGTTGGGCTTGTCTCCTACGAGATATGGACGCTTTATCCATCTATAATTGAGTTCGACTCCTACGAGGTGCCGACCTATTCGCCACCCTAGTTGAGCTTGTCCCCTATGAGGTGATGACCTATTCTCCACCTTTTTTGAGCTTGGATCCTGAAGATGTCGACTCTTTTCTTCACCTCCAACTGAGCTCGTTCATTTTGTGAATGGCCTAGAGGCGTCAACATTTCTTCCTCCTCTAGTTGAGCTCCACTCCTAGGAAGGGGAATTATGTGGCATGTTGCAACCTGTGCCCATATATCTAAAATACGAGTTCAACATTGTTTTTCCGAGCTCATTATCCCCAAAAAAGTGGGGATTGTGTATAACCCATAATTCATCAAGATCAAAGATGTCTAAGGACGGACTTAGAAGAACTCAACCACCTGGGGCGAGTTGAGAAGGCCTCGCCCATTTGGGGCGTGTTAAGAAGGCCTTGCCCTCATTGGGCAAGTTGAGAAGGCCTCGCACAACTGGGGCGAGTTGAGAATGCCCTGCCCACCTAGGGCGAGTTGAGAAGGCCTCACCCACCGGGGGTGAGTTAAGAAGGCCTCTCCCACCTGTGGTGAGTTGAGAACGCCTCACCCGTCTGGGGTGAGTTGAGAAGGCCTCACCCACCTAGGGTGAGTTGAGATGGCCACGCTCGCCTGGGGCAAGTTGAGAAGGCCTCTCTTGCCTAGGGAGAGTTGAGAAGGCCTCGCCCGCTTGGGGCAAGTTGAGAAGGCCTCTCCTTCTTGGGCAAGTTGAGAAGGCCTTGCTCGCCTGGGGCGAGTTGAGAAGGCCTCATCCATCCAGGTTGAGTTGAGAAGAACTCGACCACCGAGGGAGAGCTCAGTTTTTCACCTCATCTTAGACCATTCAGGCCTATGAATATCATTTTGGTTGGAGCCAGAACGGCTATTCGTAGCCCATACCCCCTCCCCTTGGATTTGCCTATAAATAGGACCCCAAGACACAAGTAGAAGGGACCTTCAACCCCCTATAAAGAGCGAGTTCACAGTCAGCCTCACTTCGATCGAGCTTAGCAATGACTTTAGGAGGGGAAGTTTTTATAGACTTCTGGGTGTGCGACAGGACCTACTCGTTGCAGCACGTGGGTCTTGTTTATAGGCAGTCCGAAGCTATTCTTTTGTTCGCCACCTTCTTCTCGCCAAGTCACCCGCATGCCGACCACTAAATTAGTAATCTTTGGTCACCCCAGGTCCAAACAGCTGGGACTGATTTTCTTGGTTCCAATAGGTACCCAATTGTTCATAGAGGCGCCACTCGACTCGCTCATCTAGTAGTTATAACTTATCCCTGACTTCGCCTGCTGATGTTGCTTTCACTGTCCCTACTTGATCTTTGCTCTTTATGGAGGCAGGAAGATAACAAAATCCGACTTTTCCTGAATCCTTTTTGACGACAGCAAGTAAAGCTAGAAGGTTAAGAAATTCTTCAGTCCCTAGTTTTTCTGTTAGAAACCATCATAATACTAAGTTTCTCAAAATATATTCCATATTGATCCTTCTATGGGCTTGGCCCCATAGGTGAAGCAAAGAAGATTTCACAAAATCTTTCTTGTTAATGGATGTTGTGTACGTGGTGTATGTGTACTTGTGTGTAAGTGTGTATTTGTGTTTTTATGAGTTTATGTGTATTTGTGGATGAAATAGTGTATGCGTATGTGTGAAATTGTGTGTTTATATTCATGTGTATGTATGTGTGTGCTTATATGCATTTAAGTGTGTATTAATGGAGTTTTATGTATGTATGTGTGTGTGGTTTTATGTATATATGTGTGTGTGGTTTTATGTGGATGAAAATATGATTGTGTGCGTGTGAAATTGTCTATATATGTGTGTGTGAAATTGCACTCCTGACCCCGAGATGGCAGTAATGCCACGAGAACTCTCGCTAAGCTTCAACCATCTCCAATGATTATTGGCAAACCCAAAGTCTGTTCCACTGTAACGGTAGTTATTCTTATCCTCGAAAGCAAGCCACTTCTTATTGCTCCTCACCTCGATCAGATCTTCAGTGTCAGAGCAAACTTCACACCACTCACAGAAGAGTTGTACGGACAGTCGAGAACCATGCTCCCAGAAGAAACAGATCAATATCATAGTCCTTGTCATCCATGCTGAGGAGAACTGCATAATCAACACTGCAAAATCGAAAGATCTCCACAACCACTTTAACAGGAGGGATCCAGAAGTCGGCCTTCAAACACCCCTTCGAGATCGCGACATAGCCTAGGGGTGAATTCTGAACACGCTCCTCCGGAACCAGGATCCTCACTTTGAAGCCTGCCAAAATACTGAAGCACTTCTGCCACACGCCCACCCGTGTTGGATCTTTAGGCGCACTTAGAGGGGGGGGGTGAATAAGAGTTTTTTGGAAATTAAATCTTATTTAAAATATCAAAGTCACTACAAGAAATTTCAAAATATTATATAGTAAAATATATTTTAATATCTCTGAAAAAGATTATATTGAAGATTACTTTTAAAAAAAGTCGGATTTCAATATTTCCTCGCTAACATCAACATTAGCACTAACGTCTGGCGCTAGTAACAAAAATGAAATTAATGCGTGTATTTAAAAAAGTAATTTGCATTATATTTTGCTTCAATGCTTTGATGGAGAAATATTATTTAAATAATTTTAGAGCACAAAATAAAATAAATTTAATAAAATAATAAAAGATATGATTTTATTTTATAAGAAATAAATTACAAAATATTTGATTTCAATAACGCTAGAAATTGAGGCGAAATATGAAAAACTTTTTTTCCCTAAATCTACCCTAGAACATAGATCCACCCGGGAAATCGACGTCCATATCAGACGATTAAGTCTCGCAAGACTTAGTCACCCTACCTGCGACGTATTTCCCAGGAAATCTCTCGGAATCTGATGTTCTTCCCGAACGAATTGTTTCCCGAACGTTCACATCAGACGATTAAGTCTCGCAAGACTTAATCACCCTACCTGCGACGTATTTCCCACGAAATCTCTCGGAATCCGACGTTCTTCCCGAACGATTTCCTCACCCCTATCTACGGCGAATTGCGGATTCCTCTTCGGGAAATCGATGTCCACATCAGACAATTAAGCCTCGCAAGACTTAGTCACCCTACCTGCGACGTATTTCCCAGGAAATCTCTGAGAATACGACGTTCTTCCCGAACGATTTCTCCACCGTTACAAAAAGATAAAAAGAAAAATAAAAGAGAAATAAAAAGCAAGAAAAAACTCCCCAAATATTTTTAAAGGTGAAGACGAATGCGATGTAGATGTTGACATTTTTGAAGTGATCGCCCTTCGTGTTGGATACTCTTTGTCGCCCTTCTTGTTCAAAAATCTCCTTTAAATCTTCGAGTTCGCCCAAGGGAGTTCTCTTAATCTCTGGAGGTGAACCTCACTTAATTGATTCGGAGTTGTGGCTTGAGAACAAAGGTATCCATACCAAAGAAGGAGAGAAGCCGCTCTTTAAATAAGACTCAGGAGATACCGCCGACGTTAGTACTATCGTCGGACGTTAGCTATTTTAGGAAATTTTTCTATCTTTGTAAATGGAAGAACACGCCAACCCAACAGTTCATCTCAAAACCCAGGTATTGAGATGAAGGGTGGCGGGATACATGAACACAAAGGGGAGAAGTCTGCAGGCGGTGTGGGATTAACCCCAACCACAGGACCGCGAGGATATTCCGCCATAAGGGGGCCCACCGGGGTCAACACCCAGACCTGGAATGCGATGGGGAAGCCAAATACGAGGTACCACACACATATATCCTGCTGACTAATATAATCTCAACACACCCCCGCAGCAGGACAACCCGCTCTGATACCATGAAAGAACCCACCAACCCAATAGTTCATCTCAAAACCCAGGTATTGAGATGAAGGGTGGCGGGGTACATGAACACAAAGGGGAGAAGTCTGCAGGCGGTGTGGGATTAACCCCAACCACATGACCGCGGGGAAATTCCGCCACAAGGGGGCCCACCGGGGTCAACACCCAGACCTGGAACACGATGGGGAAGCCAAATACGCGGTCCCACACACACGTGTCCTGCTGGCTAATATAATCTCAACAGTAAATTAGTGTTTTTGGTAACATTTCCTTCCAAAACTAGACCTTCTAAAAACTACCATCGGGCGGTAGTTCTATTGCCGGGCGTTAGCACTTGTTAAATCTAGCTCCACCTAACCTTTCTTTTCCGTCACATTGATATTGTCTTTTTGATTGATGTTACCGCTGGTGCTAGTTACTACCTCCAACATTAACTACTACCACCAACGTTAGCATAAATTATTCCAGCATGTAGATGACGTCGTCATTTATTCTGAATGGGGTGACATATTCCGTAATTCTTCACGGATTGAAAGTTATGACCATTTTAATATTCAGCAAACAACGCTCATCTTTTTGCAATTTCTTAAATGTACACACCCTTAGATCACGCTCATGACAAAAGACTTGTCTCTTCATTTAATCTATGTTTGTACCTGTATAACTTGCACAACATAAACACACAAATGACTAGATCAAATATATCATGATATTTGTTATTTTCAAACTAAAAGATGTAGAACACATGCTCCAACATCCCGGTCTTCGCTTAAAGTCGAAGGGAGGCACATCAATTGTGTGAGAACATTGCACTTCGGTACCTGGAGCAAAATGAGTGTTAACATAATAAGCAGTGACCGAAAAATCTGAAGACATATAGAAGTCAACCCACAACTCGAACAATTCGCGCATACGCATCACCAACACTGCAAGGAAAGCACGCTCGTGGCCCACATCATGCAACATTGTACCCACACACATTCCACGTAGGTACTGTACGTGGTATCGCGCCTGTGCAGACGCTATGTAATATCTTGTAATTACTAAATCATGATTAGTGTTAAATAACGTTGATTATGTATTAATAATCATGTTGAAGAATTGAATTATCAAACGGAGCCGAATCTTAGGAAACGGAGTCCACGGTTAGACTCAAAAAGTCAAAAAACCTATAAATCGACATATTATTTGTTGAAATCAGAGTTCACAAAAAAATGCGTTCAACGGAGGCGAATTTCGAGAAACTGAGTCTTCCAAAAAACTCAAAATATCAAAATCTATTAAAATGAATATTATATTGTCAAAATTGGGGAGTGAATGTAAAAAAGTATAATTTGGGTAATAAAGACTCGGAATTTGGTGAAACGGAAGACGGATTCAGGTCCGAAACGTCGAAAAACGCTAGAGTAGGTATTTTGTAATTTTACGGGACATAAAAATGAACCAAAAAGACCAACAATGCGAGACAACGCCACATCTGCACCACGTGACAGCCCGGCCACGTTTTGCACATGCATTTATAAGGCTGCCCAGATGAGTGACACTTGACAAGATCCTAGAAGAAGTAAAGTTCAAATTGAAGTTTACTTCATTTTTTTGCGTTTATGAGAGCTACATAACTCGGATTGAGGCGATTTTGATGGCGTTTTGATGCTCTTATAAACAGCTATCCAATGGTCTATATTTCTTACTCCATTTCCTTCAAAACTACGGGAATCTTAGAGAGAAGGTGTGAGAGAGGAGAGAGAAAGTCTCGGATCACTGCCGAACTTTCATGGAAACTCTTGGAGGGGCTTGAGAGCTAGTTTTTTTGCCTTTCTTATGACAAAGCCTTCCTAGGTGCCGCCAAATCGGCGCTGAAGTAATATTTTTTCGACGAGAGCGCAATTATTTGTCAGGGTGCTGCCGAATTTCTGCCGAAGTGCTGATCTTTCTAAGAGGAGATTCAAAACTCAGATTTAGGAGCGTGAAAATTGAGATAGGTGGAAAATAATGCAATACATATATGTTATGTTAGTAGTCATTAATGTTATAATTAATAGTCATTAAGAGAAAATAAAGCTAAAATTATGGTATGAATCCGTTAGCATCGAAGAATAATACCAAAAATTCTGTTAAGCATAACAAAGGGTAGAATTATGTGTATTCACGTGATAATGACATCCTGAGTTTAAATATACTTGCATGAATTTTGAAACCTTTAAATTTTATATATCAAGAATATGAAAAATGTTATTGTGCCATAACACGCATGATGCTATGCAAATGTTATTATGCGGTAACACGCATGATGCTATGTGAACGCTATTATGCGGTAACACGCATGATGCTACATAAATGCTATTGTGCTGTAACATGCACGATGCTATGCGAGTGCTGTTATGCAGTAACATGTATGATGCTATGTAAATGCTATTGTGCAGGAACAATACGATGTTATGAATAATACGATATAGCATGACAAATTGTGTATGATAAAAATAAATGAAGAATATATGAAAAAATATGCATAATCAACATACCAAGTTTTTTTTAGAAAATAAAATGTATATTCACTATCCTGCATACATAATAATGTTATGTTATTCTTTTAGGGTGGGCGAGAATGCTCATCGACCTACTTATGTTATTAGGTACCGAAGCGGATATGGTCGACCGTGAGCAGTAAGAAAGACTATTGTTATCTACTATAAAAAAGTGATGTTTCAAATGATACACTCATATAAAATTTTGAATTATGAATCAAAATGCTGGTTAAGTTGACTCTTGCTCTAGAATGTGTAATTATTTAAAAGATCCTAACCTCATATTTATTATTCCCGCCTCGTTAATTCAAGCTAACCGGGTCAGGGTGTGACAAATTGGTATCAGAGGGAGGTTACACGTAAAAGAACAGAACCAACAGAATATTTGAAAAATAGGATTAGACCCCATGAACATAAGTTAGTAAACCTGAGTTGGGTAGACACAATTAGGAACGAATACGATCAGTTTAATAAAGTGTTGTACTTGCGAGATGGATATTTAAGTTGTTGATGTTTAGGAAAGTGGTTAGGGGTGAGCTAGTAACCCCCGAAAGGGAAGTGGTGTATAACGTTATATAGTGCAACCACGGACCTTACGCTTACCTAGCCAATGTGTATCTTAAACTAGAAAATTGCCAGCTAATTATGTAAATACAAAATAATTATGTATATGGGGATTAATTTTCTCGACTCAGAATGCCTATTCCTTTTTAGGAAATAGCTAATATTGATTCACAAGTGAATGACCATATCAATGGAGATAGTGAATAAGATAGTCACCATCCAAGGTTCCCCGTAGTGCCCCACAATATGGATGTTATTACTCAACTGGCAGAAGCTCTGCAAGGAGGATCAGTCCCACTTCTAAGATCGAGATCTGATACAACTCATGCTGAAAGGTGGTTTGACATCTCCATGCGAATAGGTCCCTTGAAATTTTCAGACTCCATAGACCCACTCGTCGCTGAAGAGTGTCTTCGTCAAGTAGAAAGAATCTTTGAAGGAGTTGAGTGCCGAGAAGAAAAGCTGGTGACTCTTGTTGAATTTATTCTGCAAAGGGATACTGCAGCTTGGTGGGATAATCACTGACGTATCTACTTAAGGGGAAAGAAGGTGATCAACATCTTTTGGAGTGAATTCGTAAATGGATTCCTCAAGTGGTATTGACCCATGTCAGCTTGATAGAGGATGAAGGAGTAACTTGACTAGTTAACTCAGGGGACTCTTTCTGTTACATAATATGAGTCCAAATTTTCTTCGTTACTCAAGCATGTCCCCGATGCAGCTGGTTCACTAGACCAGCAGATGTTCATGTTGCGGCGAGGATTAAGAGATCCGATCCAAGACACTTTATCCCCTTTTGACTTCTACGATTATGAAGCATTAATTGAGGCGGCTCGTCAAGTTGAAGAAAGGCAGAGGATAGTACGTCCATCCCAGTCAGGAGAGAAATGAAAGAGCTAAGATACCAACTACCAAAATCAAATAAAGAGCCAAAATACTCCAATTCAGCCTAACCCGACATGTCCTAAATGCAATAAACAACATTGGAGCGCTTGTACTTCAGACATGAGAGACAATACCTATTTTACTATCATTAGTCAGACCATCTTATTAGGAATTATCCAAGGAAGAAGGAATGTTGGGTCCATTGGTCCCAATGTCCTAAATTTATAAGAAGTCAAACAAGTCAATGGTATACACATAGTTGTATTTGATGTATGTTTAAGTTCATGCATGCAGGTTGGTCTATGTCAAATTTATTGGACAGGAAGTTCAAGTGACATTGACAGGTGGACTCAAATAAGTTAACTATATAGACAGGAATTTGCTTAAGTCCACAGGCATTGAGTGAGACAAGCTTACTCAATGCCAAACATCAAGGCTGTTGTTGGATAAGCAGGAAAAATGACCAAGTCCACGGGCGTTGAGTGTAGTCAACTCACTCAACGCCATATAGCCAAAAGCGTTGAGTCATGCAATTTTTGTCAAAGCAAAAGCAAATCTGTCAAAGAAATTCGACTAAGTCCAAAAGCTTTGAGTGAAGCCAGTTCTCTCAACACCATGCTGATTTAGTCAAAGCATTGGAAGTAAGATAGAAAATTCTGTCTAAGTATAATAGTGTTGAGTGAAGTCAGCTCACTCAACACCAAAAGGAGAAAAGCATTGAGTGTAGTCAACACACTCAACGCCTTCATACAGAGCAGAATTCTTCTAAGTCCAGAATCGTTGAGTATAGTCAACACACTCAACACCATCAAGCAGAGCAGAATTATTCTAAGTCCAAAATCATTGAGTGAAGTCAACACACTGAATGCCATCAGGCCAGAATCATTAAGTGAAGTCAACACAGTGAACGCCATCAGGCAAAACATAATTATTCTAAGTCCAGAATCGTTGAGTGAAGCCAGTTCACTCAACACTCTCAACGTCATAGTTGTAGAAAATGCTGATGATCATGCTTAGGAAAAAAGCATTGAGTGAAGCTTATTCACTCAAAGTTCTCAATGCCTGAACAAGCTAAGGAGTTGACTAAGTTAAAAGGCATTGAGTGGAGCTTACTCACTCAACTCCTAGCAGAGCTGAAAAGTTTCTAAGTACAGATTCGTTGAGTATTGCTTATTCACTCAACACCACTCAATGCCAAGGTTGTTGAAGAAGCGGAATACTAAGCTAAGTCTAAAAGCGTTGAGTGAATGTCATTCACTCAACGCCTAGCAGAGCTAACAAATTTCTAAGTCCAGATTTGTTGAGTATTGCTCATTCACTCAACACACTCAACGCTTCTAGACTTGTCTGAAATTTACTAAGTCCAGATACTGACGTCAACAAAGTCAACAAGCCAACGAATTTTAACTTCGTTATGAAAGTGCTGCTAATCATCATTAACGTCATTGTTAGTTTGTTATTAAACCAAATTTGTTAATCTAAGGATTTAAACAGCCAGTAAAGTAGCGATATGTAGCATTCAACTCGCTGGATGACAGAATTATAAATAAAAGATGAGATCTGGATCTAAACAACTTTTTGACAGATCAATTCATTTCGAAAAAGACGAGGAGGAGTTCGTCGTCTTCGCCAGACATTTTTGCAGAAACAAAAGCTTCAATTCACCAAATCTGAAGATTTTTGAGATAGCTGAAGCAATCAACATCAGATTAAGCAAGAATAGATAATTTCTCTGAGGAAGCGGAATCAGTCAGGCAAACCCTAACTGAAAGTTGCTTCTCGATTCAATCTGAGCCGAATCTGAAGATTATTCTCTGAATCAAATAAGAAGAAGATATTTGTACCGGATTTTCACTGGTCAGAAGGGAAGGCAGAGGAATTGTAATCTGCCTTATAGGTTAGTTGATTCAAGATCATTTTCCTCCCTTTCATTAGCAAGATCAGAATCAAGATTCTAAAGAATTTTCAACACAAGCCGTAGATCATTAAAGATCATCTTTCTTATTGCTGAGAAGAAGATAGGGCTGAGAGTCACTCAGCTCAGGAAGAATTTGATTCAGAGAACATCATCTCTCGAATCAAATTTTTGATTAACATTCTATTTCTATTTGATCTATTCAAAGATCTGTGTATAGGCCTACATTAAATAGGCTGTGTATAGTTCTGTGAGAACTGAATTGTAAAGCCTAAGTTATAAAGGTTGTGAGAAGGATCCTGTGTGTGGATATGTGTGAAAGGGCTGATCTCCCATCCCGTTTTGAGGGAATTTGTGCTTTTGTTAGGTGATCAGGCGATTACTGTGTCTTGGGCTGTGAGCCTGTGTTGTAAGTCTCGGTGGAGAATAAATGATCCGGTGGGATCGCGCTGTAATCTTTGAAGAGCCTAATTGATTGGAGAAGTGCCTTGTCTAATATACTATTAAAAAGGCAAAGAGGGACAATGGATGTACCCATATACTAGGTGTAAGACCCCCCAACCTTTGCCCCGGGTCGGGCCGGAGGGGATCTTATGTGCGCAACACGTCCACCTAGTGCTCCTTAAGGGGTAATGACCCACTCTGCTAAGCACTAGTTGGCCGCCTTTCTCGGCTTGAATCACAACATTCACATCACATCACAGAGTATTGCAGAAGTATTAACAGGAAACCACATCAAATATACATAACAATATATATTTAACAAAACCACAAAAGTCGTAGCCACTGTTTATACATAGAGCTCGTAGGCCATACAGTACTATAACTAAGAACTCCTCTCTCACACAACTCTGCTTGCTAGTATTCACATCTCGAAACTCTAGAGACGATGGGGGTGCCTTTGCTCGAGTAGTCCTATCAGCTGGCATACCGTCCTGCAGCAACTGGTCGCTATGATGCACCATCTCCTGTGAATGGTTATTTAAATAACTGTTAGTCACAGAACTAAGTGGAAACAAATCTCCTCCCCAGATCCATATCCTAGGGACGAGCTCACACACCCAACAAAAGTAGATAGCCGAAGCATGAAAGGGTTAGCACATTTCATGAATAAGCTAGGAGCAACCAAAAAGAGGTGCAACATGATATAACTAAGCTAGCAGCAGTAATATATGTCAATTATAATTTAGGCTCCACTAACACAACATGTATTCATAACCCGTGCAAACATCGTAGGCATTCACAGCCGCATACATATCACATGCATTTATAGCCACGTACGCATCACATGCATTCACAGCCGCGTACACATCGCAGAAATTCACAACCGCATACACATCGTAGGCATTCATAGCCGCGTACACATCGCAGGAATTCACAGCCGCACATAACACCCTATGTCGATATAGTATGGACCGCTTCTTTTCAAGCAGGGCAGCGAGCCCCACAGGCCTCACTGATGTAGCCGTCGGTGATAGTGGCCAGTCCTGCCACTCTTGGGGGTGGTCGTACCACACATCGCAGGCCTTAACGTACAACCCCATGTACTCTTGCATCTGAGCGACATCTGACGATTCAACATTTTGGTCGAGCAGCAGAGGAAAACCCAACGAGGACAACATAACAGCCGGTTACTCGTGGTACACATCCCCCGGTCGCCTTGAGTCATCAATCTTCCCGCACCAGTATGAACGGTCTGCGAAAGGGACGGACCTGCCATAATTTACCGCAAGAAATTTACATGTAATCAATCAAACAATCATGTTAATACGCATCGGGTCTGCGGTGGCCTGCCCTACTATACGTTAACCATCAAGCAGCGACGCTCAGCTCAACTTTTGACAAGGGGAGTGGGAGCGCTTTATTTGAGGCTAAGCCCGGAGGAACACCTCAACTCCGGTTATCCCCAACTAAGACTCAAACAACTGCTTGTCAAAACATGACCCATGCTTATAATAGTAAATTGTAGTAACGAAAATGCAGTAATTTAAACTGCTAATAATAAACATTACATAATGAGATGTGACCATTACAAAACTGGAGTCGTACTGAAACAGAAGTACTGAACTAAAATGAACTTGACTAGTACGAGACTGGAGTAGTACTGAATTGAAAATACTGAACTGAAATGAACTTGACCAGTACGAGATTGGAGTAGTACTAAATTGAAAGTACTAAACTAAAATGAACTTGACCAGTACATGATTGGTGAAGTATTGAATTAAAAATACTGAACTGAAATGAACTTGATCAGTATGAGACTGGAGTAGTACTGAATTGAAAGTACTGAACTGAAATAAATAAAGGAACTGGACCAGTACAAGACCGAAATAATCATAAAGAAACTTAGTTAGTAGTCCAATCACTACATTCAGGAGGCTTCAGTTATATCTTCCGTTCTCAGGAGGTATTTTTAGTTCCTTCTCTGTTCTTATGAGGCATTCACAATTTCTTCCCCGTTCTTAGGAGGTGTATTCAGACTCTTTTCAATTTTCAAGATTTTCATGAGTTACAACCATTATTAAGATCCGATAATAATTCAGTTGCGCACTTTTTAATCATGGACTTAATCGGATCAGGGGAAGCTTATTATGAGTTATATTTTTATTATTTAACCGAGAATCAACACGATTGCTTGCGTCAGATCGAATCCGAGAATCTCGTAAGAGGGCACATTCTTCCTCGAATTTCAATCTCGAAAATTATTTCCAACACATGAGGGAAATTCTTTACCCGAAATGAGGTTGAGGATTATATTACTCGAAACTCATATTTTCATCTTTCGAGTTCACCCAAAATGCCCACGAGTTATTTTAAGAATGTGGCGCTCAGTGGTTTCGTAAAAAACTCGAAATACTCGGAGTTGGAAAATCTTGTCTCGATAACTCTCATTGATTAATCAATTAATCTTAATATTCATTATATAAGATGGTCGCGAGCTTCGATTTTCATTTTCGAAGAATTTGAGCACATAAATTTTCGAGCGCGACCCAAGATTTCAAGAAATTGGAAAATCTTCAATTTTTATCCCAAGCTTCCCAAATTTTAATACAACCTTTAAGAGGGCCTATAAAGAGCCCAGTAATTTTTCCAAAAATTTTCGAAAAAATTTGGGTCTCCAAATTAACCAAATAATTCTTATTTAGGCTTTTAAAAATACCAAATCAATTCCAATAATTCCCAAAATTTTTGAGTAGATTGTTCTTATTAAGAGAAACAATTTTTATGTTCAAAATATTTTTTTATAGGCGCCCTAATTATTCTCCGAAAAATAAAACGTCCATTTTAATTATAAAATTATAATATTCACAAATATTATATAAAAAATTATAACTTTTTTTTATATTTCTTCTTCCCCCACCCCGACTGCTTGTACAACAAACCTCCCTTACTGTGCTTCTCCGCCGCCGGTCGGAAGCCGGCCGGCCGTGACTCCGCCCCCGGTCGACTGCCTAGGGGTGGGCGCTCGCTCCGGCGGTGGTCCGGCGGCCTGCCGTCACCGGCCGCCGCCGGAGCTATATATTTTTTATATATTCGGAGGGGAGACGTTGACGGTGGCGGCGCTCTGGCCACCGGAGCTTGCATGCAATACATTGGAAAGATAGGGAGGAAGGAGAGGAGAAGTTTTCCACCTGATTTTGGGACCTTCGGGGGCTCTCAGCAAAGTTGCAATGAGAGGTGGCGGAGGTGGCGGTGGAGCTCGGCTGAACTTTTTCCGGTGAAGCAGAGCACCAGCAGGGGGTGGCTGTGTTCGGTTGGAGCTAGGGAGAGGATTAAGTCTCCACGAAAGCCTTGGGTGCAGTGGCTATTTATAGTAGGAGAAGCAAAGCACCTTCCTTCCCTTATCCTTCTTGGCCATGGCATCTAGAGGAAGAAGATGAGTTAGGTTAACCTAACCCTGGTAAGGTGGGGTCGAGGTGGCTACATTCTATTGGCTGGTCGTACCCCTAGTGGCTAGGTTAGGGGTTAATTCTAAAAGGCATGAGGGAAAAGCATATTACGACCAATGGGGAAGAGAGAGAGAGAGAGAGAGAGAGAGAGAGAGAGAGAATGGGAACAAGGATTGGTTCAACCAATCAAATTGGAGCAGCTGACAGTGCTCTATTAGAGTCACATGGTCTCATCTTGTGTCATAACTTAGGTGGGCTTGGGTTTTGTAATTGAGAAAGAGAAGGAGAGAGGCTCTCTCTCCCTCTTGGGTTGGCCCAAAGCCCACATAACTTGCTTATCATTTTTGCTGGAATATAAAGCCCAAGTACACTATGGTTGGACCCAAGGGTGGTTTACATGAATGGCCTCAAGTGAGTTTGACTTGAGACTAAGAATTTCTTAATGAAAATTCATTTTTTTGGGAGGTTTGATCAAGTCAACTGTGGGGTGGGTCCTCCATGCTGGTCAAAGTCAAAGTAGGTCCAATACATTGGGAGTTGGGTCAAAGTTGGGGTGATACGTCATAATTTGTGTGTGCACACTTTTCGGTGCACGATTATGCTTGATTTGACCATAATTTGACCACACGTCATCGAAACGGGCCGGGACCTGAATGTCCACCTAGTGTCAACTATGTTCACCTATGGGGGGGGGGGGGGAATAGGTGAAGTGCAGCGCTTTTGCGGAAATTTACAAATGTACCTGCACAATAAAAATAAAAAACACAGCACACAGAATACACAGGCAATTTATAGTGGTTCCCCAACATGGGTACATCCACTTTCCCCCTTTGACCTATCTCCCACCAAGGGACGACTCGGTCTCTTCTCCAACAGGATTGAAATCCAATCCTCGCACTATCGGAAGGAACCCTTCCACACGTAGGAGTCAACACTCCCACAAACCGGGTTGCACCCAACCCTTACAACTAGGAACCAACGTTCCTTTACAACAAAAGTAAAATGGAATGTACAAGAAATACAAACTACGTGTGAAGACTATGGTGTCCCTCTTTGTTGACGACGTGATCTTGAAGTCTACAAAGAGTCCACGACCTTGGTCTCTCTTGGAGAGGATCTCCCCGGAACCGGCGGCGGCAAGGTTCACGGGATCGGCGGCGACGACGATGTGCGGCTGCACTTCTTTAGAGATCCAAACTTCGTAGCGAAGCTAGCTAGGTCTACCAACAGTCACACTAGGATCAATCGTCTCGATCGATTCGGATGGGGAACACTTTCCCGATCTACAAAACGAGAGACAAGAGATCTCTGGATAGACGCGTGAGACTCTAAGCTTGGCTAAGCTTCTATCGCCGGAGATCGGGAAGAAACGCGATCAACAGCGGCGACCACTTGTCGCGAGCGGTGGCGGCGGCGGCGGAGCGGAAGCGGCGATCTAGGGTTTGTCCGTGCTCGCGTATTTCTTATTTTCTTCGCTCACTTTACTGTTCAAAGATACCCATGTATTTATACACTGTAGACACAAACAATATGACCGTTGTGGGTCCCACACGTAGACACCCGAATTCCGGTTCAAAATCGTCCAGCGGCAGAGTCCGGTCCAGCAGCATCCAGAGAAAACGCCAAGTAAAATTTGTCGAGAATCGCAGGTGATTCTCGACGAATCGGCGAGAATGAGTTAGTGATTCTCGACGATTCGTCGAGAATCACTTGTGATTCTTGCCGAATCACTTGTTGATTCTCAATGAATACAACTTGTATTCAAGATCTGCTTAACGACTGGTTCGGCGAGAATCACTTCGAATTTTACTTAGACGAATTTTCGTCTTTCCACCCAAGAGCTGCTCCTTGACCCATCCTTGCTCCTTGTCTTCTCTTGCATGAACACGGCCCTGTACTTGAAAGTAAGTGCACTCCAATAGAGAGAGTACACGTAGGCCAACACACTGATCTGCTCAACGAGGGATTACGTCGTGCAGACCCGTGTATATTGACCTACTGCACCCTGACATTGGTGTGCACTTAGCGTGGAAGAACTACAAGCACAACTTAAGAGGTTTCATCAGATACATTGTGAATTCATCTTAGCTTGACAGGTGGCTTCCTCAAATCCAGGAATTGTGGATACAATACCCAACAATCTCCCCCTATTTGACGAAGCCAAAACCCTACTAGCTAAGATGAATAACACCAATCAAATAATAAAAACAGCATTCAGAAGTTAAACATGCAGCACAAGAGAATATAAGCAACCAGATCAGGACTTGAGTCATTCACAAATTCAAATACAAATGTATATATATATATATATATATATATATATATATATATATATATATATATATATATATATATATATATATAATCTCAGAATTGTTCATATCATAACAATAAGCAGTAAATGTTCTTAGGAGAGAATGACAAGCTACAAGTTGTTGACTATCTTTCCTTAGCTAAGTCATCCTTGAGTTTTTGCGCCAAAAACTTCTTCCTTTGTCTCTCCATGTACTCTTTAGGCTTCGGATAGTATCTGAGAAGAGGAACTTTATCTGCATCCGTGTTGTTTCTGAAGAAGATGTTTCGTTTTGCTTCATACGTCTTGTACCTTTCCCACTCATACTGGCTGTATACTTCGTTTCGATTGAGTTCTCCCTTTTCTTGTAGCCAGAAGGTGTCCAAGATAATGTTCTTTGAAATTGGACTCCACTTTTCGTTTCGAACTTCCTCCTCACTCATTCTGATTCTCTTCTCAGCTAGTGTCTCCTTGGAGATCCCTTCCTGAGCTTTTCTCTTTCCCCTGGCTTTTGCTAGGGCCTCTTGGTCAAACATGCTCCTCAGTTTAGCTTTGGAGATAGCCCTAGCATCAGCTTCACTTATGGGAACATCTGCAGCACTTGCACTTATTCCCTCAGCAGCACTTACTCCCTCAGCGGCCGTAGATGTCTCAGGAGCATGAGTATCCGCAGGATTTTCAGGCACGGCGACGCCTAACGCCTGGTGGAGCATCAACCAGTTGCTGTCATAGACGTACTTGTTTGACTGTTCGAAGTTATTGATCATGACTTCTCGGAGCTCAGCCATCTTAGCTATGTATTCCTTCTCCACCTTTTTGGCTTCAACTGCGATAAAGTTTGCATAGGAGTGCAGTGAGTCAACAATATGCTTGGTAGTCCGGGAGAATTCAGTGACCAAGGCCTGCTGATTGGCGTTGAGAGTGACCATATTACCGTCAAACTTTTGAATGTTGTTTGCTACAACATGTGCATTCTGATTTACTACAGCAAGAGTATCAGTGTTCTTTTTCAATCCGGCCATAAGAAGTGTGACAGCTTGGCCGGCCTCGGTATACTTTTCTTCAAATTTCTTCTCCATCACGTCCAGTTTATGGTTGATCTCCACCATATTCTTGAGCATGAGATTTTCAGATGTCTTAATCCTTTTCAGCAGTTTATTCTGAGCTTTATCAAAAGAGGCTTTAAGTTCATTCACTATGCCCTGAATGACATTTACAGTGTGAGTGGCTAGCTCATCTCGTAATGGAAGATCCGGAAGCACTTCTTGGCCTTGCTCTTCAGCAGACGCATCTGTAGAGCTGGATACAAGCACAATCTCTAATGGGGGAATGCTGGCGGCCTCTGTAGATTTTTCTGACTCCCCCTCCACTGATGCACCAATGTTTTCAGGAACAATTTCAGGTGCGTGCTTGTCAGATGGAGGTTCAATGAGATCCGGAGCCTCCAATGCTTCATTTCCCCCATTCTCGTCTTCCTCTCCGTCATCATCCATGAATTCATCTTCATCAGCAGCCTCTTCCGACTCTTTGTCAGCAGTCTCCAGCACAGTTTCACTTTCTACGTGTAGATCTGCCACAAGCATCTCTGGCCAGCTGGGAGATGTCAGATACTACATCAGTATGAGGGGGTAGAGGCTCCCCCTCGATTCCTGCAGACAAAGTATCAGGAATTTCACTGGGGGTGACTGCTGGAGATACTCCCTGTTGTTCTTCCACTGCAGTCTGCCCAATACGCCTCTCCCATCGGTCAAACACACTTGAGTCCATCTTCTTCAAGTAGTGGAGAGGAATACCTTTACTCATATCAAACTTGTCTCCATTTAGCTGATTTAGATATAGACTTATGATGCGGCCAAAACTCGGAAAGCTCAAGGTGTCCTTTATCTTCTCGAACAGCAATGCCCCCCAATTGAACCGTTTACGGCAGACAATAGCTATTAAGATCTTGAACATATCCGCTGAGATATGGTCATGAGAGCCCGGCTTGCAGATGAGCACCTTTCCAATGATGTCAGACAGAAGCTTCCCTTCTTCATTCATATCCTTGCGCTTGATCGACCGAGTTCCTCGTGGGAGACCACAGAATAGGAGAGTCCTGCCTTTGTCTTCTTCCTCAAGATAGTCCTCGTCCTCCGAGCTAGAGAGCTGCAGGAAGCGGGTCAGCTTGCTGGCAGACATCTTGACCTTTGCCCCAGCCACCTTGCTTTTGATTAGTGAATCGCCATTCCGGAGTCTTGCGGTAGCGAAGAACTCCAGCACCTCTTTGTCCAAGATTTTGCAAGGGTGCTCCAGGACGAATGAAAGCCCAGCCTCTTCCAGCATCAGAATAATGTTTCTGAATTCGTCAGAGGCGTGAGAGAATCCAGTTCGAACAAGCTCGCAACCAGTGACCAACCCAGCAGTTGTCCTTGGAGCCATTGCAGATCTAAGGGGAGAAGCCCTATTCTACGCTTAATCAAAAATCAAAAAGGAAGCGATACTAGTGATCAAGTCCAAGTGAGGGTGAGGGGATACCTAACGGTGTAGACGGTGAGTTAGTTCGAGCGGAGAAGAATCGAAACTGGGAGAGATCGTCGGTGAGAGCTTCGGCGGAATTCTTGCGGGAGAGCTTCGATGGAGACCGATTCGGCGAGCTTTCCAGCAGGAGTCGGCGAGTTGCCCTTCCGGTAAGTTTCCCCTGCGGCGGTGAGTCTTGCGGGAGTCGGTGAGTGCCCTCGGCGAGTTTCCGGCGGAGAAGGAGAGAGTCCCCTGCGGGAGAGAGTCGGCGAGATTCGGCGTGCTTCGCGAGTCGGTGGGAATGGGAAGAGTCGGCGGTAGAGACCTAGTGTGATTTGGCGTGTCTCCTGCGTAGTTCGGCGGGATTCGTATAGTGTGCTCCTTTGGCGGGATTCTTAAGGAAGGTGAAGGGTCGGCGGAATTCTAATGTACATAAAGATGAGTTCGGCGGGAGACCACGTGAGATAAACGGGATTTAGAATGAATTTAACGGGTTTCTGGCTTTTCCATATATTTCTTGATGACAATCTTCGCTAGTTTTTAGTGGACCGATGGAAAATTCATGATTTCTTTCAGGGTTTCTGCAACGAGTGATGAATATCTGTTAAGTTTCCTCAAAGGCTAGTAAATACGCTTTGCATATGCTACAGGTCCTTCTTGTACATTTGCCATCATAAAATCAATTCCTAGTTCATGAAGGGAACACTAAAAGAAGAGGTTAGAACAATAACCAGGATTCCTAAATAAGCTTTTCAAGGCCAATGTAATAAGAACTTTTTCCTTCATGTTATTAGATGATTCAAGGATAACTAGAAAGTGATCAAGAAAACACTGACTTGCAATCACCCTCATACCAGTTGACATTCCTTAGATGTACTTACATACAAGTGAAGTACGTATAAATATGTATATGTATATATATATATATATATATATATATATATATATATATATATATATAACTGAGGATACCCTATGACTCAAGTCCTGGAACTGAGCAAACGTACCTGGGATTATGAGAGTTATCATTTAGTCCCCCAGGTAAAACATATTAGGAGCTCGATGAGAATAAGCTCAATTAGATATCACATCTGTTATTCCAGACGCTTGTTCCAATTTATTCTTGAGCCACCAACTGTCTAGTTCCCATCATATTTAAGGGAACCTAGACTACCCTGCAAGAAAGAATTACTTTACCTTAGTAACCCAAATCATATTGGGTCCTAGGTTCCTGTTAGCATAAGCACTCGACTGCCTTCCTTCAGAAAAACCCGCCAGGAAGACTCCTCTGTCCCGTGAATGTGGATAAGCCCTTGCCTTTGGCACAGAGGGGTTGTGCCAACAGTCGATGGCAAAGTGCCCCACTTTGCCATAGCACCAACATGGGTGAATGTTGTATCGCCGTTTCCGACCTGATCTAGCGACTGAGGTAGTCACGGTCCTAGGTCTAAACGGGATAGAGCATGATTGCCTCACACAATTTCCTCTTCCATCGTGACACGTGGAAGGGTGGAAGGAATGCATGTTGTGAGCGTCATGAGGCCGGGAAGGTGGTGCCTTTCTTTCAGGCATCCCCCTTCCTGAGGCCCCATGAAAACTTACACCATGACTTCTATCCTCCCTATCATGTGTCCTCGGGTGGTGAGACGTCTTCTGTGGGCTGTGACATGCAGATTCACACCGAGTTGAGGCAGTGGCAGTGAATACAAAGGGCTCAGGCTGAGCCTTAGATATTCTCTCATGGGTGGCCACGACGGCCCTTGCACTCCGGGTGTCTCCACATGGGGACAGATCACCCTTGCAGTGACCACGACTATTCCTGTGGTCATACCTGAAGGCATGATGAGTTGCCTTCCTGCTTGGTGTGGGGGGTCAGAATACCGTTTCCCCATTTCTCCACGAATTGATAATCCGAGAGATCCACCCGTTTTCTTGCTTTCTCTTTATAGCATCAACCTTGGAAAAGTTTGATACTATTCTTTTCTCATTTTCTAGACTACTTTCTAGAGCTAAGATTTTGGAGTCCTTGACCTTGTTGGACGCCAATTGGAGAACCAACAAGATCTTCAGTCGAGCAATCTCTTGAGCTTGCTCCTCAGCAAGTAGGTTGCTTGACTGAAGGGCTCTCTTCAGAGAATCAGAATCTTCTGGAGGAGAGCAAGTTCCTGTCTTCAGAAAGTTCAAAGGATATGGGGCAGGATGAAGAAGTTACCTGCTCTTCTGTGTTATTGTCATTAGAGCCAGTGACCATTGTTTCATCCTCATCAGAGCTGCTTTCCTCACTGCCCTCTTCAGTCTCTGACACGGACACTGGAGCTCTGATGTTGTCCGAGAGATCCATGCCTTCATCTTCAGAGGTGAGGACCCCCACATAGGCTTCATCCTCTGGTTGACTGCAGATTTCAGCTTTCTCTGACCCCCCCATCAACTCTGAGATCACCACCCACATAGATTTAGCAGTCCTGCATTTTTCCAATCTAGAGCGAGAAGCTCCAGACCAGATATCCAAGATAATTTGACGAATCCTCTCGTCCAAGTTAAATAGTGACAGTTCTGTCTCTGACATCTCTGCAATGCATTTGGGCACTTCGATATTCTTTCCAGAGCAGGAGGTCTTCATAGGAACAAAAGGACCCTCTTCCAGGATGAGAGATGCTCGAGGATCGATGGCCTCCAAGTGACATGACACCCTCATCCTCCAGACGGGATAATACTCCTTTGTACATGCGGGAACTCTTAGAGGCGATATCTCATAATCCAGCTCCATGCTTCTGACACCGGTGGCAGGATACTACTCAAGGTGTTAACCTTTTTGATGAGTAACTGGCTCTGATACCACTTGAAAGTCCACCTAGTGTCAACTATGTTCACCTATGGGGGGGGGGGAATAGGTGAAGTGCAGCGCTTTTGCGGAAATTTACGAATGTACCTGCACAATAAAAATAAAAAGCACAGCACACAGAATACACAGGCAATTTATAGTGGTTCCCCAACTTGGGTACATCCACTTTCCCCCTTTGACCTATCTCTCACCAAGGGACGACTCGGTCTCTTCTCCAACAGGATTGAAATCCAATCCTCGCACTATCGGAAGGAACCCTTCCACACGTAGGAGTCAACACTCCCACAAACCGGGTTGCACCCAACCCTTACAACTAGGAACCAACGTTCCTTTACAACAAAAGTAAAATGGAATGTACAAGAAATACAAACTACGTGTGAAGACTACGGTGTCCCTCTTTGTTGACGACGTGATCTTGAAGTCTACAAATAGTCCACGACCTTGGTCTCTCTTGGAGAGGATCTCCCCGGAACCGGCGGAGGCAAGGTTCACGGGATCGGCGGCGACGACGATGTGCGGCTGCACTTCTTTAGAGATCCAAACTTCGTAGCGAAGCTAGCTAGGTCTACCAACGGTCACACTAGGATCAATCGTCTCGATCGATTCGGATGGGGAACACTTTCCCGATCTACAAAATAAGAGACAAGAGATCTCTGGATAGACGCATGAGACTCTAAGCTTGGCTAAGCTTCTGTCGCCGGAGATCGGGAAGAAACGCGATCAACAGCGGCAACCACTTGTCGCGAGCGGTGGCGGCGGCGGCGGAGCGGAAGCGGCGATCTAGGGTTTGTCCGTGCTCGCGTATTTCTTATATTCTTCGCTCACTTTACTGTTCAAAGATACCCATGTATTTATACACTGTAGACACAAACAATATGACCGTTGTGGGTCCCACACGTAGACACCCGAATTCCGGTTCAAAATCGTTCAGCGGCAGAGTCCGGTCCAGCAGCATCCAGAGAAAACGCCAAGTAAAATTCGTCGAGAATCGCAGGTGATTCTCGACGAATCGGCGAGAATCAGTTAGTGATTCTCGGCGATTCGTCGAGAATCACTTGTGATTATCGCCGAATCACTTGTTGATTCTCAACGAATACAACTTGTATTCAAGATCTGCTTAACGACTGGTTCGGCGAGAATCACTAGTGATTCTCGCCGAATCTTACATGGCACCGTTTTGAGGTAGCCTGAAAGAGTCGGCGAGAATCACTAATGATTCTCGACGATTCGGCGAGAATCACTAGTGATTCTCGCCGAATCGGCGAGAATCACTTGGTGATTCTCGTCGAATTTTACTTAGACGAATTTTCGTCTTTCCACCCAAGAGCTGCTCCTTGACCCATCCTTGCTCCTTGTCTTCTCTTGCATGAACACGGCCCTGTACTTGAAAGTAAGTGCACTCCAATAGAGAGAGTACACGTAGGCCAACACACTGATCTGCTCAACGAGGGATTACGTCGTGTAGACCCGTGTATATTGACCTACTGCACCCTGACATTGGTGTGCACTTAGCGTGGAAGAACTGCAAGCACAACTTAAGAGGTTTCATCAGATACATTGTGAATTCATCTTAGCTTGACAGGTGGCTTCGTCAAATCCAGGAATTGTGGATACAATACCCAACAGGACCAATTCCGTTGACTTTATATTTACCATACGAATCCAATGTCACTAATCTGGGTTGAATCGGAGTTCGTTTGCTAAGTATTTAAAATCTGCACGTCGCGACGCGCTAAATTGGTCAAAACACTCATAATCATCGTTGGGTTTCGAATCGTGATGCAATGAGTTCCGATGCGTTGGTATTGACTATACAAAGTCATATGAACTGACAGAACTCAAATCAGAGTTCTCTATGTCAATATCCAAAAATTTCATTTTCGCGACGTTCTACGAGGAACAACCATATCCATCTTACGACCTCGAAATTTTACGGAACGAGTTCGAACACACTCATATTGACTATATGAGACCACAGGAACTGACAAAACTCAAATCAGAGTTCTCTAGCTCGATATTCAAAAATCTCATATTCGCGACGTTCTAGGGGAACAGTCATATCCATCATATGACCTCGAAATTCTACAGAACGAGTTCCAACGCACTCGTATTGACTATACAAGCCCACAGGAACTGGAAGAACTCAAATCGGAGTTCCCTAGCTCTATATCCTGCCTAGGGTTGCCTCCTACCGAGTAACGGGTATAGATTTGAGTCTCTTTTATTGCGCACAATAGGGTTCCGGTTGCCCAAAAAAAGTCGGGATGTTATAATCCGATAAAAATAAAAGGATTTTTGTCCCTGAAAATTTGCTTAAAGTAGGGGAAAAGTAACATACCTATGGAAAGAGCTCTAGGTGCTTTTCTCGGACGAGTGCTTCAGATTCCCACGTATACTCGTCTTATCCGCAATTCGATCACAAAATCTTGACCATTGGAATGGTCTTGTTGCACAGATTATTTACTTTATAATCTACTATGCTGACTGGTTAAAGCTGGATGGATCTATCTGACAACAGCTGTAATGGCGGTGTAGAAAGGTGTTGTTCTGGTTGCCGGATGACTCGTCTCAAGGATGAGACATGAAACACATTATAGAGATTTCCCAAATCTGGGGGAAGGGCTAATCGATAGGCAACAGGGTCAACACGCTCTATTACCTGATAGGGGCCCAAGTAGCAGGGATCTAGCTTTTTCTGATTCCTCAACCAGAAGACATAATGCATGGGCTTGATTTTTAAGAACACAATTTCTCCCACGCCAAATTGCACCAGTCGATGTTGTGCATCATAATATTTGGCCTGTCGGCTCTGTTCTTCCCGCATTTGCCCTTGGATTAGTCGTACTACTACCATAGTATCATCAATATAAGCCACTCCCAAGGCTTCCGGGTCCTCATCTTGAGCCCAAGTTAGCGGAGTTCTACAACGCCTTCCATACAAAGTCTCATACGGTGCCCTCTTAATGCTGGCCTAATAGCTGTTATTATAATAAAACCTGACTAAAGCCAGCAGCTGTTCCCATAGCTCGATGTGCTCTACTATGCAAAGTCGGAGTAGATCCTCCATCGTCGGGTTTGTCCCTTCCGTCTGCCCATGTGTCTAAGGGCGGAAGGCAGTGCTAAAGGCCAACTTGGTCCCTAAGTAGGCATGCACCCGCCTCCACTCCTTTATTGTGAAACATCCATCACGATCTGACACTATGGACTTTGACACTCCGTGGAGCCGGACCGCTTACTCTATGAACAATCTGGCAAGAACGTCAACTCCGTTACCCTGTCAGATTGGAATGAACCGTGCTACCTTGGTAAGTCGATCCATGACAACCCATCTAGAGTTGTTTCCAGCATGAGATTGAGGTAAGCTGTGGTCAAAGTCCATGAAAATATCCTCAAATTTCTATTTTAAACTATATCAGGCCTCCTGGATTGCGACATTCAACTTTAACACTTGGTCATGAAGTTAGTGACGTCTCTTTTCATTCCTAGCCAGTAAATGGTCCTGCGCAGATCAACATACTTCTTAAGCACACCAGAGTGAATAGAATATCTCAACTGGTGCACTTCTCGAAGAATCTCATCTCAAATTCCTTTGATGGAGGGAATAAATATGCGGTGCCTAGACTGCAAGATTCCATCGTATAGATTGAACTCCTCTTGTGCTCCATCTTGTAGGGACTAGATGATCGGGACCACTTCCGGATCGACCTTCTTGGCCTCTCGTATTCGATTTCGAATGTCGCACTGTATTTCCATCCAGTATAACTGGGACTGGTACTCTTTCGGATCCCTACGAGCAACAAGAGTAATGTTCATGTCTAATAAAGACTAAAACAATTCCCTCGGAATCTGCTCCATCTAGCTATCAGCTATCGAGGGCTGTCGGCTTAACACGTTAGCAACTTTATTAGCCTCCTCGGGGAGGTACTCGAGAGCAAAATCATAATCACTTAAAAGAAATTCCAACCATCGGCACAGCCGGAGGTTCATCTCTTTCTGAGTAAAGATGTATTTGTGACTCTTATGGTCAGAGAAGGTCACGCATCTTACTCCGTACAAGTAATGACTCCAGATCTTGAGGGCGAAAATAACGGCGCCCAACTCTATATTGTGGGTAGCGTAATTCAGCTCGTGCGGCTTTGGCTGGCGCGACGGGCATGCATGCTGCTACCTTGTCATGCTGCATCAGAACAACTCTCAATCCTTTCAGGGAGGCATCAATATAGATCTGGAATCCTTCGATTCTCGAGGGGATCGTAAGGATTGAGGCAGAAGTTAGTCGCTTTTTAACTCAATGAACGCAGTCTCACATTCCGGCGTCCATCGAAATACGTCTTTTCTTGTAAGAGCTGTAATGAATAACACAATCTTTGAAAATTTTTCCCCGAATTTCCTGTAATACCCAGCATGACCAAACAAACTTTGAATATCAGTTGTCGTCTTGAGTGGAGGCCAGCTCTGAGCTGCTTGGACTTTGGCTTGCACTCGACGCAACGTCGAGATACACTCGACGACATTCGACTCAACTGCATCGACACACAGTCGACGTATCAGCGTCGAGTAGAACTCGACGTTGCGTCGATTTCTACTCGATATAGCGTTGATAAAGCAATTACTTCGACATTGAGCTTGGCTGCGTTGACATCAAGTCGATGTGTGTCGATACGCACTCGACGCAACTCGTCAGAATTCTTTAGGTCATAGATTTGGTTCCTTTATCATATCCCATATGAGTGAGGCCAACACAATCTTTCATCCAATTTCTCCAAACACTCTTATGTGCGACCCTATAGACTCATATCATGTTGGCAGTGAGACTAACTGCTTGATTGATTTGTGATCACCTTGGAAACACCAACACCAACCACTTAAGACCTATTTATATTTTCACGGGAGAGAGGTGTGTTATGTGCACCAAAATTTTTTTCCTCCCACTCTCTCTCTCTCTCTCTCTCTCTCTCTCTCTATTTCGCTCTCTCTGGCTCATCTTTCAGTCAGTGGCAATAGAGCCTCTCTAAATCTTGTCAATTGGAATCTCCATTCCAAGATCGCCTAGACGACCATGAAGAAAATACCAAATAAATTGGACAGTTTTGAAAAGTTACCATCAGAATTCACTGCTCAATTGATTTATAAATCAGTATAAATTTATTACATATTTTACAAATATTATTGTATAGAAAAAAAATAGGACTGTCAATCTCCCAAAGTTTAGGCTCTATTTGTTTGGGCGTTTCGGAGTTCCGTTTTGGGCAAACGCCGCCGGACGGCGGGTTACCTCCGGCGGCGTTTTGTTTACCCGCCCGCCTTAGAAAAAAAAGCTCCGTTTGGAGCAGCCACCTCCCCCCTCCGTTTCGAACATCCGTTTCCAATCGATCCGCCACGCCGAAACAAATGAAGCCTTAATCATTTATAATATATAAAAAAAACAGCGCTCTCTATCTCTCATAGTTCAATCACTTATAGTATATAAAAAAACTATACTCTCTATCTCACAAAGTTCAATCTTGATTTGTGTTTCCATCTTCTCATGCACACTAGTTGGCAGCATAATTATTTACAGTATAATTTAGCGTTCACCCTGCATCTCAATAGCCTGCATGCGCCTGATGACCCCAAATTATTAGCTATTCAAAAAACACAGTTTCAATTATTATTTAAGTTTTATTTTTTAAATAGCAAATAATTTGGGGACATCGGGCACTTGCAGGCTATTTAGATGCAGGGTGCAGAGATCTGAACGCTAAACTATACAGTAAATAATTATGCTGTCAACTAGTGTGCAGCAGAAGATCGAAACACAAATCAAGATTGAACTTTGTGAGATAGAAAGTGCTATTTTTTCTATATTATAAGTGATTAAACTTTGTGAGAATGAGGCTGTGTTTTGCACAACTTATCGTGACTTATTTTCTTCTGTGAGATTGGACAAAAATGTCATTGTCATATCAAAATCTTATACCTCAAACTAATTTCTCTTTGGTAACATTTGTAATACCAAACATACATTTTATGACAATGGTGTTTTTGTCCAGCCTCACTAGAGCAAATAAGCTGCGATAAACCGCGTCAAATGCAGCATGAGAGTACTGTTTTTTTCCTATACTATAATATTGGAAAAATATGTAATAAATTTATACTCATTTATAAATCAATTGAGGAGTGAATGCTGGTGGTGACTTTTCAAGACTGTCCAATTTATCTTGCATTTTCTTCATGGTCGTCTGAGGCGACCTAGGGATGGAGATTCATGTCGACAAGATTTTTCTTTCCTCAAGAGAGGCGCTATGGCCGCTGATTGAAAGAGAAGCCGAGAGAAAGAGGGAGAGAGAAAAAACTCATATGAGAGCTTAATGTGAGAAATATGAGAGAAATTGTATATATCTTTTCCTCTCATACTAAAAGCTATTTATAGGACAAAAATTTATTTCAGAATTTATTGAAATATATAGTAATTTAATTATAATAATTAAAACAGAATAATGATAACAATAATAACGATAATTTTATGTAATTAATATTCTAAAAACTAAATATTTATTATTATAAAATAAATATGTTATTTTTTTTCTTTTTTCCCCAAAATAAATATGTTATTTACAATACAGTTATATATAATATTTAATAATAATAATAATAAATACAAAATATTAATTATAAGATAACATTAATAATTTTAATGTTATATATTACTATTTTAAAAACTAAATATTTATTATTGATAGGTTCCACCTTCATTTATAGGAGAGAGGCTCCCCCATGATCTCCTACAAAAGTGGATCATGGGTGGCCCACCCCCTCCATGAACTCTCATGAGGAGGAAATCATGGGGGGTGGGGCCCACACCCTCACCCCATGGAGGAAAATCGCCAGCCGGGCGGCCTAACCGCCGCCGGCATCCGGCCTCCCGCCGGCCTCGCCGTGGCAGGCCACGGCCGGCCTTGCCGGGCGCGCCGCGTCAGGCCACGCCGGCCTCGCCGCGGAAGGCCGCAGCCGGGCTGGCCGGGCAGGCCGGGGCAGGCCGCGACCGCCCTTGCCGCGGAAGGCTGCGGCCGGCCTGGCCGGGCGCATCGCGTCAGGCCACGGCAGGCCGCCTCCGCCGGCCGACGGGCCGGCCGCCCCATCACCGGCCACCGTGGACGACCTCCCCACCGTCCGATCGAGGGGAGGCTCTCCTCGACGTCCGATCGATAGAGTAATCACCCACTAACCTCGTACTTTAGTGGTGGGACCCGCCATGATCCTCACCTGGAGGCTATAAAAATGACCCCAGGGGCTCTTCATTCTTCACCTTTTCTCTTCTCCGGGTTGCCTTCTTCTTCCTCAGGAGAGAGCTCGTCTGCCGCCTCCCCCGAGTCGGCCTCCTGTCGCCGTGAACCACCGGCGGCCACCAGAGGCCACCTACGGCCACCAGCGCTCCACCAACACGCCACCAGCAGGAAAACACTCAAGTCCCCAAAAAGCAAAAGGAAGAATGCAACCGTCGCCAAAAAGTATACGCGACCGCAAGTGCCAGAGCATCAGGATCATCCCACACATTTCAACACCCAAATGACTCCCACGGCACAGTCTGTTGCCCGTCGGGAGCCGTAGTGCCTCTCTCCCCCAAGTTGTAACGGGAGCGGCCTGTCGCCCCGATTCTCCAACACACTGTAATCACCGGAATCTAGTGGAATTTGATTGGCACAGACCCGGTCACGTGATTTTTTACCCATTTAAGGGGTTTTTCCACGTCATCACATCTTGTGTCAACTCTCTACTTTCATTGACTATATGCGTGCTCAACCGCCTCGTGAGCTAAGACGGTGCGAAAAAATCCGGTCCGACCGGGGCATCGAGTTAGTCCGCAACAGTTTGGCGCTGTCTGTGGGAAAGCAATTCCTAACATCATGCGAAAGAATTAGATCGCCAGCTCAGCCGCCTCCAAGTCCTGCTCCAATGGTAAAAGTAGGCGCCCGCGCCGCTGAAAGATTCATCCTCGGAGGGCTCACCAAACCAGCACGCACCCACTCGCTAGTGAGCGTGCAAAAAGAGGCAATGGCTGCATACGCAGCTGTAGACACCCTCGAGAGACGCGTCCACCAGATAGAGGAGCAGCAGATCGAAATGCTCATTCTACTCCAAAGTTTAGCGGCACGAGTCATTCCCTTGCCACAGCCAAATTGTCGCCCAACCCAAGAAGTTCTACAACAAGAAGAACAAGCCCTCGTAAGACATGGAGAGCGCCGTCAAGTTAAGCGCCGTGGAGACAACCGCCGCCGTGACCCTCAGGGGACTGGGGGGCAACATCCACTTCAAGAATATCCTTCTTTGAGCACCACCCGCACAAGCATGATGCACACGGTTCAGAATGATCCGGCATCCCGCCAACCAAGAAATCATTAGACTTTCAAGCAGGCTGACTTACAACCGCTAGGAGAACTCTCTACATCAACCATACGTTGCCCACATAAGGAGTACGATATAGAGAAGGATTTATCGAGCACAAATAGCTCCCCGACGCCCGTGGCCCCATTCCAGGAGATGCAGGGTCACCACCTCGCCGGTTCACATTACGAGAGGAATCCCGGAACCAAGATGACACTCGATACCCCAGCCACAAAGCTAGGAACGAGCAAACGTCTGCCTAACTACAGCTCATTTGACTCCCGGACAGAGTCGGACCCGGAAGACGACATTGAAATCCACATTTTCAGCGAAACCGACAACCCGCAGGCACACATAGAGTATTTCGAAGCTATCATGCACGCTCGCAATGCTTCAGACCAATTCATGGTCCAGACGTTTCCAACAACATTGAAAGGGGAAGCTCTGGCCTGGGTTCGTTCTCTACGGGAGGAAAGGATAAGTAGCTACACTGAACTCGCGGCCCTCTTCATCAAAAGGTTCACCACGATCAGAAAGCCCTCACTGGAAGGTCTAAGTCCGGGTAGGGTTCAGAAGAGGAAGCTAGGGAGTGGTGGATACCTCGAGCACAAGAGAAACTGCGGCCAGAAAAAGCGGCGCCAACTTGCGGCACTCAACGGCCCTCAAAGCAAGATCTTTGAAGCAATTCGTGATTTTTCGGCCTTGCACAGGCCCAGACCGCTCGCTCCTGGTCGAGGAGATTTGTCAAAATACTGCGAATACCACCAGGTACCAGGTCACAACACCAATGGATGCAATCGGCTGAAGGAAGAAATCCAGCGACTAACCAGTCTAGGGGCGGTTGATTAATTTTTATCAAAAAAGAGATCACCTCCTAGTCAAAGCATGAGGTGTATAACCATCAGAATTGGCAAAACATCCACCGAATTGAGCCAGATCCTTGTGGACATGGAGGTTGTCGTTAATGTGTTGTTTCTACCCACATTAATCCAACTAAAGCTCACCACGGGCAGCCTCGAACTAGCATCCGCCAGCGCACGTGTTTCAAGGGATGCTCCTGTACCAATCATGGGCACCATCACTCTCCTAGTCACTATTGAGAAGCATCTCGGCAAGCACACTATGATGTACAGTTTGTAGTCATCCAAGCTGATTCGGACTACACCACAATACTCCAATGGTCGCTCGTGGACGTCTTCCAATCCCGTTTCCGCCACTTCCATCCTTAAGCCATCTCCTTTTCCGCTCATTTTCTTGTTTGAAGTTGTAAAAGCCGCAAGCTCGGGCTGGCAAGAATAATCTTTTTGTTATTTTATTAATATAATAGTTTGGCCAGGCTGAGTCATGCACCCGGATTGAGCACCTACGTTCTCTGACAGTCAGATTGAGTACTTACATTCTCCGACGTCATCTGTCATGCCATCGTCAGGGCCTGCCCCACTTGCAATTGCACTCAGATTGAACACTTACATTCTCCGGCACCCGGATTGAACACCTACATTCTCCGACGGTCGGATTGAGTACTTACATTCAACGACGTCACTCTTCATGCCATCGTCAGGGCCTGCCCCCTCGCGATTGCACTCGGATTGAGCACTTACGTTCTCCGGCACCCGGATTGAACACCTACGTTCTCTGAAGGTCGGATTGAGTACTTACATTCTCCGACGTCACTCTTCATGCCATCGTCATGGACTGCCCCCTCGTGATTGCACCCGGATTTACCACTTACGTTCTCCGGCACCCGGATTGAGCACCTACGTTCTCCGACGGTCGGATTGAGTAATTACATTCTCCGACTTCACAAATCTTCATGCCATCGTCAGGGCCTGCCCCCCTCGCGATTGCACCCCGATTGAGCACTTACGTTCTCCGGCACCCGGATTGAGCACCTACGTTCTCCGACGGTCGGATTGAGTACTTACTGTAACGCCCCCCACTCGTCACGTGACATATAACGGTGGGTCTGGCCGGGGCCCCACGCCATATGTCACAGACAAGCGGCAGAATTACTAGTGGAAATCAAAATCTACTTGCATCCTAACTCAATACATTCTAGCGCAGCATTTTAAGTTACCATGAACTCAATTCAAAGAATCTCCACTACGATATAAACACCACATTTATATCAACACCAGGAATGTATACAACTCACACACACTAGCCTTAAGGCCTTACATGTTTCTCTTTACACAAATACATTTTCGTACATCGGCACGCAGACCGTACACACATGAAATCCAAACACGCTTCACACGGCCTTCAAGGGCCTTTTGCAGCAGTCCATCCATTCCGCTTATTTCATTTCAAGCAGCAGCACCTGCAAACATATATCCACCCAAGAGCGGCAAACAAAGTAACGGTCAGCTTTAGCTGACCACTTATAACGACCCTACCCCTTACCCGGGGTAGTGGTTCCTACCCTGTATGCATTGCCATCACAAGCTATCAATCTACCAAGAACAAACATATCACAAATGTCGGTATTCACCATACGCTTCGTGTACTCAGGGAACCTTATTAGTGTACCAGATATACCAGTCGTACACCGCTGATCCGAGGCTCTTCACTTGTTGGTTGGCAGATTCCATCCTAGTCCACCAATCTCCCTGTTAGCGACATTCCGTCCATACCACTCAGAGGTACTACCTCACGACATCCACAAACAACCATAGCAGATCGACCCACACCATGTGGTGTAGCAGCCAGGTATATCGCGGCTCCCCCGACATTACTGCCCATCGACCCCTCACCTATTTCCGATCGACTCACACTATGTGGTGCATCACGTAGGGTCCACCTCACTTCCTCCCAAACATTACCACCCATCGATCCCCACTAATACAGATCAACCCACACCATGTGGTGTAACAGGCCAGGGCTATCTCGCACTTCCCAGGCGTGGTACCAATTGATCTCCTCTCCACAACCAGTAGCTTATTCAAAGCCTCCATACATTCATTCATCAATATCCATACCATCACATAGCCATACCATAAAGCATAAACCTTTCATACCAACAAAGCCACAGAGTCTTCTCTGGTTTACCCATATACATCACCAATCCAGACTAACGATCCAGATGGGCTTCACACAGCATGCCTATGCCGTACTCCACACTTCCGGCTTTAGATGCAGACTCAACTAAGGAATCACTTACGACATCCACCTCTTGGTGGAGGATTCCATGCACATGCATAAATAAAGTACTTCGATGTCCAAGAAGAAGATCATTACCCTTGAAGATCGCTTCGGCGCCACGAAGTAGCCGGATGGAAGTCACCGCCTCGGCTTTGCCTTCCCAAATCCGAACTCGGATCTAAATTCCGCACTCCGCAGCTTCTCCAGCAGCTAGCTTTCCCTTCACTTCCCTCCTTCCCTTGACCTCTCTTCTCTCTCTCTTTGAGAAGAAGAATGAAAATGATGGAAGAAACCTCATTCTCGGCCCTTTTATCCACAGGGAAGAAGCCTGAACCATTAGATCCAGAACAGGGAAATGAACGACCAGAAAACTCTGACAAAATCACTTTTCGGGCCTGACACGCCCTGTGACATGCCCGTGTCATAGGGCGTGTACCTTTAGTGGCACACGAACCGACTCATTCTGACTTATCCAAAATAGAACACGGTTAGGGTACACGCCCATGTCGGCCCAGTCACGCCCGTGACACAGGGCGTGTAACCCACACGACACCTACTTGAGAGAAAATTGTCGACCTCTCGACATAGCGGGACACGCCCTGTGATACGCCCGCATCATAGGCCGTGTACCCCATGCTTGCCACTCGACGATCGTCGAGCGCAGTTCGTCGACCAGAGGGGACATGCCCTAGGTCACACCCCCTGTCACGCCCCCTGTCACACCCGTGTCACAGGGGGTGACCTCCCAAAAACTTCGTCGACTGAATTTCGTCGACCACGCACCCAACTGCTCAACCCGAGCGGGACACGCCCGTGTCCCAGGCCGTGTCACCCAATTTTTTCTCATTCTGAAATTTGAGTTGTTACAACCCTCCCCTCCTACAAGAAATTTCGTTCACGAAATTGCACAGAGGAAGGAAAACAACAACCAAACTATTATGACATTAAAATAATATGTTACAACAACCTTTGTATTATACAACCTCCACATGTGCACATTAATCCACAGTTTCAGCTAGTGATCTCTAGCCACAAACATTTTATATACCCTCAAACAGCATATACATATATCATAATCGATCGATCACTTCAATTTCACCAAGTGTGCACCAACATTTCAATATGTAACACGACATATAACATATATGCACACAACCATCACATTAGTCATTGCCTTATATACAACATTATTCACATCACCAAAGTGATACAAGTCATTATTCTTACTTTCGCTCAACCTCCCGATTTTGCATTTCTCGTGTAAGAGTCAAATTAAACACTCAAGGCTGAATTTCACCAATTGAGCTTTGCGGCTCTTGTACTTCCAAATTACGCAATCGAGGTTGCGTCCGGGATGCAGATGACTCGGCCACTGCTTTACCCTTTTCTTCATAAGACGCACCTATCTTTTTCTCACTCCCTGCAGGGGCATTCCAACAAAATTTAGCAATATGTCCTTGCTTCCCACAATTATAACATAGACGTGTATCAACACGTTCTTGCCCATAAGTTGCCCCCGAAGAAACAGTCGATGAAGCTGATTCAGCAGGTCTGAACTTTTTCTTATCTCGTCTTCTTAACTCCGACTGCTTCAACTGTCGCACTTTAAATTCTATCTTCTGCACTGCCAGTCTCTTCTTCTCTTGTACCTGCTTTAAATCTTTCTCCAGGGCACGGGCCGTATCTACCAATGCTTGGAAGCCTTGGTTCACTGAACTCGGGAGGACCAACCTCAACTCATCCCGCAGTGCCTCATAAAAGCGATTCGTCTTTCGCGCTTCCTCCGCGAAGGCAGACCCCGCATATCTCCCCAGTCTGGTAAACTCATGCATGTATGTATCAATATCAGCCTCACCCTGTACCAGGCGGTGAAACTCGTTCTCCATCGCAATCCGCTGCGACACCGGCAAATACTTGGCGAGAAATAATCTGGAGAATTCCTCAATTGAAATCTCAGCTAAACCTCGACCTACCAAGTGATGTACCTCCATCTCATCCCACCACAGTCTCGCTTCTCCTTCCAGCAGAAAAGTGGCTAAAGTCACTTTCTGCTCCTCCGCAGTCCTGATTGTCGTTAGGATCCGCTTCACTCTTGCCAGCCAATCATCCGCCTGCGTTGGGGAATTCACCCCACAAAATGTAGGTGGATGAAACTCCATAACATACTTCAATGACTCATCCGTTTCTTGCTCGTCCGCCACAACTGCCGCACGCTCCTGCCTATTACCAGGCCGTACTAGCACCCCTGCCGGCCTTGCCTGCCCAGTAGGCTGTGCTTGTAACACTGCTAGCACCATTTCCGTCACCATCTGTATGGTCTCCGCCGAAGGAGGCGTAGGCAGTTCAACGGGTGCTGCACTCTCATCGGATTGCTGGGGCTCCGACTACCCAGCACCACTCCTCTCCACCTAGAAATGTACAAAACACCATTAATTCGCCATGTCATAACGGTAATTATACATTGACTGTACATTCATGCCCCTTACGTGCATGAAATACATTCCTAGTGGACATTCGTGAGTTCAATTATATTCTCGCCTCCCAAACAATCTCAACTTGGCTCTGATACCACTTTGTAACGCCCCCACTCGTCATGTGGCATATAATGGTGGGTCCGGCCGGGGCCCCACACCATATGTCACAGATAAGCGGCGGAAATCAAAATCTACTCACATCCTAACCCAATACATTCTAGCGCAGCATTTTAAGTTACCATAAACTCAACTCAAAGAATGTCCACTATAATATAAATGTCACATTTATATCAACACCAGAATGTATACAACTCACACACACTGGCCTTAAGGCCTTACAGGTTTCTCTTTACACAAATACATTTTCGTACATCGGCACGCAGGCCGGCCACACATGAAATCCAAACACGCTTCGCACGGCCTTCAAGGGCCTTTAGCAGCAGTCCATCCATTTCGCTTATTTCATTTCAAGTAGCAGCACCTGCAAACACATATCCACCCAAGAGCGACAAACAAAGTAACGGTCAGCTTTAGCTGACCACTTATAACGACCCTACCCCTTACCCGGGGCAGTGGTTCCTTTCCCTGTATGTATTGCCATCACAAGGTTATCAATCTACCAAGCACAAACATATCACAAATGCCGGTACTCACCATACGCTTCGTGCACTCAGGGCACCTTATTAGTGTACACGATATACCAGTCGTACACCGCCGATCCGAGGCTCTTCACTTGTTGGTTGGCCGGTTTCATCCTAGTCCACCAATCTCCCTGTTGGCGACATTCCGTCCGTACCACTCAGAGGTACTACCTCACGACATCCACAAATAACCAGAGCAGATCGACCCACACCATGTGGTGTAGCAGCCAGGTCTATCGCGGCTCCACCGACATTACTACCCATCGACCCCTCACCTATTTCCGATCGACCCACACTATGTGGTGCAGCACATAGGGTCCACCTCACTTCCTCCCAAACATTGCCACCCATCGATCGCCAATAATACAGATCAACCCACACCATGTGGTGTAACAGGCCAGGGCTATCTCACACTTCCCAGGCGTGGTAAAAATTGATCTCCTCTCCACAACCAGGAGCTTATTCAAAGCCTCCATACATTCATTCATCAATATCCATACCATCACATAGCCATACCATAAAGCATAAACCTTTCATATCAACAAAGACACGTAGTCTTCTCCGGTTTACCCATATACATCACCAATCCAGACTAACGATCCAGATGGGCTTCACACAGCATGCCTATGCCGTACTGCACACTTCCGGCTCTAGATGCAGACTCAACCAAGGAATCACTTACGACATCCACCTCTTGGTGGAGGATTTCATGCACATGCATAAAGAAAGGACTTCGATGTCCAAGAAGGTGATCGTTACCCTTGAAGATCGCTTCGGCGCCATGAAGTAGCCGGATGGAAGTCACCGCCTCGGCTTTACCTTCCCAAATCCGAACTCGGATCTAAATTCCGCACTCCGCAGCTTGTCCAACAGCTATCTTTTCCTTCACTTCCCTCCTTCCCTTGACCTCTCTTCTCTCTCTCTTTGAGAAAAATAATGAAAATGAGGGAAGAAACCTCATTCTCGGCCCTTTTATCCACAGGGAAAAAGCCTGGACCATTAGATCCAGAACAGGGAAATGAACGACCAAAAAACTATGACAAAATCACTTTTTGGGCCTGACACGCTCTGTGACACGCCCGTGTCACAGGGCGTGTACCTTAAGCGGCACATGAACAGACTCATTCTGACTTATCCAAAATAGAACATGACCAGGGTACACGCCCGTGTCGGCCCAGTCACGCCCGTGACACATGGCATGTAACCCACTCGACACCTACTCGAGAGAAAATTTTCGACCTCTCGACATAGCGGGACACGCCCTGTGACACGCCCGTGTCACAGGTCGTGTACCCCTTGCATGCCACTCGACGATCGTCGAGCGCAGTTTGTCGCCAGAGGGGACACGCCCTAGGTCACGCCCCCTATCACGCTCGCGTCACAGGGCGTGACCTCCCGAAAACTTCGTTGACCGAATTTCATTGACCACGCGCACAACTGCTCAACCCAAGCGGGACACGCCCTGGGACACGCCCGTGTCCCGGGCCGTGTCACCCAATTTTTTCCCATTCTGAAATTTGGGCTGTTACACTTATATTCTCCGACGTCACTCTTCATGCCATCGTCAGGGCCTGCCACCCTCACGATTGCACCCGGATTGAGCACTTACGTTCTCCAGCACCCAGATTGAGCACCTATGTTCTCCGACGGTCGGATTGAGTACATACATTCTCCGACGTCACTATTCATGCCAACGCCAGGGCCTACCACCCTCGCGCTTGTACCCGGATTGAGCACTTACGTTCTCCAGCGCCCGGATTAAGCACCTACGACGGTCGAATTGAGTATTTACATTCCCCGACGCAACCCTCATGCAACATCGTGGGGGCCTGCCCCCCTCACGAAGAAGTTGCGAGAGTCCCTCGCACATGCCAAGCCGCGAGCATCCCTCGCGCGAGCTAAGCCGCGAGCATCCATCACGCAAACTAAGCCGCGAACAACCCTCGCGCAACACCATGGGGGCCTTCCCCCCTCACGAAGAAGCCGAGGGCATCCCTCCTGCAAACTAAGCCGCGAGCAACCCTCGCACAACACCGTGGGGGCCTTCCCCCTCTCATGAAGAAGTCGCGAGCATCCCTCGCGCAAACTAAGCCGCGAGCATCCCTCGCGCAATACCGTGGGGTCCTGCCCCCTCACGAAGAAGCCGCGAGCATCTCTCGCGCAAACTAAGCCTCTAGTAACCCTCAAGCAACACCGTGGGGTCCTGCCCCCTCACGAAGAAGTCGCGAGCATCCCTCGCGCAAACTAAACCGCGAGCAAACCTCGTGCAACACTGTAGGGGTGTGCCCCCCTTACGAAGAAGCCACGAGCATCCCTCGCGTAAACTAAGCCGCGAGCAACCCTCGCGCAACACCATGGGGTTCTGCCCCCCTCATGAAGAAGCCGCGAGCATCCCCCGCGCAACACTGTGGGGGCCTGCCCCCCTCACAAAGAAGCCGCGAGCATCCCTCGCGCAAAATAAGCCGCGAGCAACCCTCGCGCAAACTAATCGGCAAGCATCCCTCACTCACTATGAGTCACAAACCTAAGGTATACATGGTAATAAGCGAGCTAGTGCAAACAAGCTGTCAACTGACATAGAAACAATAACGATGTCATAACAAAACAAAGCTGAAATGATACAAGTACAATCAGCAACAACAACCAAGCCTAAACAAGGGGCAAAACAAAGTACAATCAAATGTAAACATACAATTACAAAAGTACCCCTACTCGTCTTCAATATCAGAACGCTCATCCTCAGAGACATCTGCAAAACCAAAACTGGAGCTGTCACATCCCAGCTCTTGCTAACAAAGCGAAAAGCCTTCGAGACACCGCGCCGAAGCTCTAGCTCACGATCATTGTCCATTTGGGGCTCCACCGCCTTGGACCAAATCTCGTCACGAACCTCCTCCGCAATCAAGCTGCGATCTCGCATGTAGTCCAGCGAGTCCAGGTATTCTGCAAGTCCAGCGGCCTTCAGCTCCGACGCATGGCTGTCAGAAGACAGCATCTCTACTTGGGCCTTTGCCGCCCGTAGCTGAGTCTCAAGGCCCGAGACCTCCTCCTACGCCGCCTGTAACTGGGTTCCCAAGCCTGAAGTCTCCTCCTTTGAATTCTTCAACATCCGGGTGGTCCTCTCCACCAGAGTTTTCTCCACTTCCAAAGCCGCACGTCCATCCTCTAGCACGGACTTCAGCTCCGAACCAGCCCGGCGGAACCACAAAATGTCCCGGTCGTGTTCCTTCCTCAAGGAGGCAAGCGAACTCATCGTCGACCGAAGCTTCTCCTGAAGAGTAAGGTACCCATCCTTCAGGCTCACGTAATGATCATTCCAGGTCAATGCAATCTGCGCCTGGGTCTCTATCTGCACAAAAAAGAAAAGAGCAAAGTTAAACTCTATTAGCAAAAGATGATAAGGGAAAAAGCATTGGAAGCAAACCAAATCCATACCGCATCGCTCATTGCCCTTAATGAAGAGGACATCCGTGGAGCAGCTACACCAATAGATGCCAGGGGGACTGGGGAAGCAAGTATCTACACCTCAGGAGTCAAATCATGACAAGCATCAGAGGTCACCGCTGCCACCACATCAAGGTCGCCAGAAGGCGCCGTCACCGCTTTCCTCTTACGGTCCCCTCCTCGAGAAGTCTCCGCTGGCCGGCCTGTGTCCACCAAAATACCACATTGCACCAACCACTTCCACTACACATAAACATAAATGATGAACAGACGATTAGCCAACTCACGAGACTCAGAAAATCCAAGCACCGGGGAAAAATCCCGCTCCTTCCCCCTCATGCGGCGACAGCGATCGGGAAGCATATCTCACACCTCAGGAAGACCCCATGAATTCTTGACGTATCCAAACAAAGTGTTGCCACGACGACGGTCATTGAGGGCCTCAAACTCCAACCAGACCTTGTTGCTGCGTACCTCCATCCGCTCGCCACCATCAGAACGAACATCACACCAATCCCGAAATTTGTCCAGGGAAAGCCGGCCTCCATGCTCGCGGAAGAAAGCAACTAAGCCCATAATCCGAGCAATTCCAGCCGGAACGAACTGGGAAATAGGCACCCCGCAAAACCTCAAGATCTCAACCACCTCCTCGCACGACAGAAAATGGAAGCCGGACCTCAGAGAAACTTTGCAAATCGTCAACCAACCGTGAGGAGGATTTTGAACCCGCTCCTCAGGGCACGAGATCGTCACTTCCAATTCGGCAGGAAGCCCGTATTTCTTCCTCCAAATATCCACACCATCTTCAGTCAAACATGAACGAAAATGCATCGGGCCGAAGGAGCACTTCGATACCAGCACAGGACAAAAATCAAAAGTTCAGAATCACCCGAAAAATGTGACCAAGCAGCCTAAGTGGCACGCAAAAAAGGAAAACGCGCGGCCTGCCACACATGCACAACCGGCAAGCGCGCGCACGCCACACACGCACAACCGGCAAGCGCGCGCACGAGCGGCCTGCCGGCACGGCTTACGGGTGTGGCCTGCGCGGCCGGCGCGCGCGGCCTGCGCGACCTACACGCGCGGCCTGTGCGGGCGGCCAGCGCGCACGCGGCCGCGCGCGCCCAGACCCAGCACGCGACTAGGACCCGCGCGGCGGCCTTCGCGGGCAGCTAGCGCGTGCGCAGCCTGCGCGCACGGCCTGCACGCTCGGCCTGTGCACACGGCCTGCACGCTCGGCCTTTGCGCACTGCCGGCGCGGGAAACCAGCGCGCGCGCGACCGACTCCCGCGACCTGAGCGCGCGACCTCCGCACACAGCCTAGGCGCGCGACCTATGCGCGCTCGGCCGATGTCTTTGTCTGCCCGATGCCTCACCATGCACTATCCGCCCGGACTTGGCATCGTCGTCCGTCAAATCCCCCTCCGAATACCTTGGAAGTGCTAGCCACCGCCGCCTCAGCTCTCTCACCGGGAGCCATCATGACAGCAGGAACCAAAGGAAATCTCTCCTCTCTCGCTCACTTCGCTCTCGGATAGCAAAGATTTCGGGGGCAATTGATGGGTTCCACCTTCATTTATAGGAGAGAGGCCCCCCATGATCTCTTCCAAAAGTGGATAATCGGTGGCCCACCCCCTCTATAAACTCTCATGAGGAGGAAATCATGGGGGTGGGGCCCACACCCTCATCCCATGGAGGAAAACTGCCAGCCGGGCGGCCTAACCGCCGCCGGCATCCGGGCTCCCGCAGGCCTCGCCGCGGCAGGCCGCGGCCGGCCTGGCCGGTCGCGCAGCGTCAGGTCACGCCGTCCTCGACGCGACAGGCCGCGGCCGGCCTAGCCGGTCATGCCGCGGCCGGTCGGGCCGGGCACGCCGCGACAGGCCGTTGGCGACCTTGCCGCGGCGGCACCGGCCTGGCCGGGCGCGCCGCGTCAGGCCACGCCTGGCCTCGCCGCGGCAGGCTACGACAGGCCGCGACCGACCTGGCCGGCCTCGCGGTGGCAGGTCGCGGCCGGCCTGGCCGGGCACGCCGTGGCAGGCCGCGGCCGACCTCGTTGCGGCAAGACGCGGCCGGCCTAGCCGGCCTTGCCGCAACCAGTGGCGGCCAGGCCACGGCAGGCCACCGCCGCCGGCCGACGGGCCGGCCGTCCCCACCGCCGGCCACTTGGCCGGCCTCCTCCGTCACCATGGGCGACCTCCCCACCTTCCGATCGAGGGGAGGCTCTCCTCGCCGTCCGATCAAGAGGGTAACCACCCACTAACCCACTACTTTAGTGCTGGGGCTCGCCATGATCCTTCCCTGGAGACTATAAAAGAAACCCCAGGGGCTCTTCGTTCTTCACCTTTTCTCTTCTCCGGGTTGCCTTCTTCTTCCTCAGGAGAGAGCTCGCCTGCCTCCTCCCCCGAGTCGGCCTCTTGTTACCTTGAACCACCAGCGGCCACCTGCGACCACCAGCGCTCCACGAACACACCACCAGCAGGAAAACGCTCAAGTCCCCAAAAAGCAAAAGGAAGAAGGCAACCGTCGCCAACAAGTATACGCGACCGCAAACGTCAGAGCATCAGGATCATCCCACGCATTTCAACACCCAAGTGACTCCCACGACGCAGTCTGTTGCTCGTCGGGAGCCGTAGTCTCTCTCCCCCAAGTTGTAACGGTAGCGGTCTGTCGCCCCGATTCTCCAACACACTGTAATCACTGGAATCTAGTGGAATTTGATCAGCACAGACCCGGTCACGTGATTTTTTACCTATTTAAGGGGTTTTTCCACGTCATCACATCTTGTGTCAACTTTCTACTTTCATTGACTGTGTACGCGCTCGACCGTCTCGTGAGCTAAGACGGTTTGAACAAACCCGGTCCGATCGGAACTTCGAGTTAGTCCGCAACAATTATTATATAATAAATATGTTATTTACTATATAAATATAATAGTATAAAATATTTAATGTTGTATAACGTTAATATCATTAACATTTTCAAAATAATAATAATAATAATAATATTATTATAATATCATTTTATACATTACATTAATTAAATGTAGAATATATATTATGTCTTTAATTATTAAAATATTATCATAATTATTATTAAATAATAATATAATGATTATTCATAAAAATAAAAGTTTCCAAAACACAGCATCTGTGCAAGACATGTTCACCCGATTAATTATGGGCGTTTATATTGGCAGCCCGTATATCGATATTGGCAGCCCCAAATTTTAAAATAAAACCTAATATTATAATTTTATCCTCTCTCTAATAGCAGCCCCTGTCGCCTAATAGAAATCCCGCAATCCTGCCCGATACTCCCGTCGCCCCTTGTTTCGCCCCCGCAAAGCCCCGACGCCAGCCTGAAAAATCGCCGGAGGAGCATGATGGACGCCGACGAGCTACTCTGAAATGTTGGATCTTCTCTCCCAAAGTCTTTTGCACTATTTTTGAGTCTGTTCTTGTTCTCTCTTCCGGGGTATTAGGGTTTAGGTTCTGCCATGGAGATTGCTCTGACATTTACTATGGAGGTGAGAATGGTGATTTTTTTCTCCTTTATTGTTTGATTTCCTAGCGGTGGCGACCTAGTTTTTTGCTTCTATTCTCCTAGCTGCAGTGCACTTTATGTGTTTGTTCAAATGCTCCAATGGCTAAGCCGAAAATTTGTTGATCTCTTTCTGCATGATTTCATTATAAAAATTCAAATTGATTGTTATCAATTTATTTCAATTTTCCCTATTGTTTTACATCATCAGATATAAGAACGCCAACACAACCTAACTCCCTGCTGTTGCAGTCTCCTCTTCAAGCGGAAACACTTTTCTGCATTTCGCTGAAGATATAATTACAAACTTTAGATACAAGGACTATGCATGTACATTGTGTGGTTTTTAAATTTTTTTCGCTTACTATTTAGATTAAAATGAGTTTCGATGGAGAAATGAAATTATTGACGCATTTAGATTGCTCAGAACAAACTTCAATCGATGTTGGTTCACATTTCATTACAAATCAGTCATTTAGTAGCAAAGAGGAAATGATTGAATGTGCGAGAAAAATTGGTAAAGATTTGGGTTTTATTGTAATCATTGAAAGTCTTTGATTACAAGGGTAGCTAATCACCTAGGGGGTGAATAGGTTATTGCAGTCTTGTCAAGTTCTTTCAAGTCTTCTAAGGCTCTGTTTGGCGCAGCTGCAGCGATTGCAGAAGCAGTGGTGAGAAGCAGTGGTGGAATAATCAGCTGTTTTGCAGAGTGGTGGCAGAATCTGTGAAACTGTTTGGATGAACAGCTTTTGCAGAGCTGTTTCAAACAGAGAAGCTGTTTAATCTGTTTGGCAAAACAGCTGTGCGGTGCACAGTTCATTTTTTTTGAACTTAAACATAGTAAACAATAACATTTAAAAACAGTTAAATTTAATGCATTCTAAGTGCCCATTAACCAAATTGAAAAAAAACAACTGTTTCAAAAACGATTATTCCAGTCATGAAAATCATAAACGTGCTCTGCCATGCTGATGAAATATATCCCTCGATCATCGATCGTTAACTGCACACCAAAAAGACATGTAATTACTGATCTTTTTATATATGTTTATAAATGTAAAAGTCATTATGGTGTATACCTGTGATACTCCGTTAGTTGATCTGCAATGTAGTCCCTAATATTGGTCATTTCTGCAGCTCCCGTTCCCTCGAATGAGCTTGGTGTTGTGTTCGGATTTGAATCGATAGTTCTTGGACGATTGTTTGGCCGCAACTCATATGCCTCTGGATGAATAAAGATTTCGTTTCCGTTGCATACATCAAACTCTGGGTCAGCCATCGATGGATGTCTTCTAATAAAGTTGTGGAGCGACATCGTAACGACGACAACAACACACTGCTTCGAGAATTCAAAATGAGGCATTTTGCTAAGTATGAGCCACTTTTTCTTCCATACACCAAAGCTCCTCTCGATGACACTACGCAGCGATGAGTGTGCTTTATTAAATATTTCACGCCGTCCTTCAATTGGCTTATTTCCCCGAGCAAAGTCCGGCAAGTGATATCTCCTTTCCGGAAAAGGTTTCAGGAGCCCCTTCTCCAATGGATAACCAGCATCGACAAGATAATATTTACCTTTAGTAACAAAAAATATTTTAAACATTTGAAGATATTATTAATAAATCAACATAACGTAGAAGCTCGTGGTACATACCTTCTGGTGGAAATGGAAATTTACTTAGCGGATCCCGTACTGCACGATGATATATGCATGTGTCATGTGCAGACCCTTCCCATCCAGGTACAACATATGTAAAACACATATTGAAATCGCAGACGGCCATTACGTTTTGAGTCGTGCTTCCATGACGACCAATATAAGGAACTTGATTTTCAACAGATATTCGTGCATCAACATGTGTACCGTCAATTGCACCGATATAATCTTTAAAAAATGGCATATATCTATCATCATTTTGTATGTGCGCTGGAATTATACAAAATTGGGGATCAATCGGAGCAATGTTATGCATGGACAAACTTGTCAGAGCTTCTAGGCCGATCATAAACAATCGACTTAATGTCTCTGTGGAATGTTGGAATCTTTCACCAGATTTTCTGAAAGTTTCATTATGCCCCAATATGTAAATCGTTATTGCCAAAACCTCGCTGGACTGTGTCCTTTGTGTTCCTCTTAAACCGTGACTTTGTTCCAACAATGCTAGCAAGTCAAAAAAAATGACCTTAGTCATTCGGAACATATTGTGAAAACGTCCAGGATGTCCTTCAAATAATTCTCGAAGCCATTTATGTCCGGTTTGAGATGATGTCATGCACGGTGTTTTATCACAAAACAAAGTGACATAATCACTAATTAAACATACAGTGGTGTTAACAAGTTTCACATATGCGGTGCAATCTTGTTGACGAGTTGCACAGTAATTCACCACCAACTCTTCGTCATCGTCTATGTTAACTTCTCTATCATCATCTATATTTGACATTATATTGACCTATAAATATGACACAACAGTCAGTATAATAATGTAACATACATTACTGCATAAGAGATAATAATAACAATAATTATGTTCGTAACAGTCACGAAAATCGCTGCATAAGAGATGCTTTGAACAGTAAATAAGTTCCACATAGAAAATCATAAACAACATATAAGAGAAATCATATATGTGAATTCAGGTAGTGGGTCTTCAGCCATT